>JAAGNO010018477.1:0-16051 GCA_033439905.1 Ceryle rudis
CAACCAAAACAACAAAAAAACAACCCAAACCCTAAACACTCTCAAGAGCTTTAAAAATGTGTTTTAATTGGTGGCTAAAGGATTTCAAGTACCAGTTTAGGGGTCATTGTGAGGTTGAAGAAATTAGGGGAGATTTTATTAATCCTTATATTTAAGAAGCTTTTTTCTGCTTGTAATGCTATTATGTTGTATAATTCAGTGAGTAAACGTGATATACATAGAAAATTAGTTATCATCATGCCTTATTGGGTTTTTTTTAAGCTTCCATTTTAAGTCTATGTCTGCTGAAGAACTTTTCTATTTTAGTGTCTTTTCTTGCTCTCTTCTGGGAGTTGCATGAACACCACAAAAAGCTGACACTTGGGAATCCTTACAGTTGCCTTAGGGGCAATTAGCTATAAAAGATCGGACTAAAAGCTAATTGCTGTGGTTTAGTTTTCAGAGTAAAGGTGAAGCCTGCTGAGAAATGAAAGTCAGGCAGGAGAAAGGCTAGTTAAAGATTTCTCTTTCTTGTGTTTAACTGGAGCTTTTTAGGACTGAGAGCTCCTGCTGATTTGGCATTAAATTTCATGGCCTGGTGTCCGCTGGGATGAGGTCCTGAATTTTTACTTTGTGGTTTAAATGTTTTGGCTATTTTAGTGCCTATTTTTCCCTTGGAGGGGGGCTGGGGGAGGGCAGGGAATCAACCAAAAAAACTATGGTACTGGGAAGAAGAAAAGATCTAGACTATCAATGGTATAATCCTTCTAGAGTCTGTGTGGCTGCAAAGTGTACTGTGCACTCAAAGGCGGGTGCATGATGACAACCAGATCTCACCAAAAGGCATTTGTGATGTTCTTCATTTGGCTTGAAAAGTGAAGTTAATACACTGTCTTACATGATACTTTTGGAATTAGATATGTAGTAAAAAAGGGATGTTTAGGAAAGATTTGAAGCTAATTCTATTTATTTGACTTTGGGTGTGGGAGGAATGCAATGGAAAAGTAGCTGCTGTATTGTGAACAGTTGACTCAGTAGAACTAGGACAGGAAATTGCTTTCCTATCTCAAAACCTTTGAGTCCTCAAATAATTTTCCTGTCATGACTTAAGATTTTTAAAGTGTTCAGTTTGAAACAAACACAAAATGCTTGTTCCAATATCTCTAAAACATCCTGTTTCCACCTTTTTCATGTTTGTCCATTGGTGCTACTATTTGAAAACGCAGCTGAGACAAAAAGTTATCCCCTCTTTATTTTGAAATGTCAAGAAGTGTTTTATGACTAATGAGTGGGGGACAGAAATAACAAATTTGGGGTTCAGTAATCTGCCTGAATAACCCATTTCTACAAATAGCAGTGAAAATGCAACATGTCTTCAAAAAGCTTCCAGCTGCCTCTATTTCCATGAAACATTTTAGATCTAGATTTACTGACGATGTTGAACAAACTGTAGTTTGCTGCTTCATACTTCAAAAATATGTCTTGGTGTAACATATATATCCCAGAAATAATGGGATCCCTGTTTGACATCTTCCTCCCCATCTTCAGGATAGTTGTGTTTTGTTCCCTGTTATTTATGCAGCTGCAGAAAGCTGGCCAAAAAGAGCCCATTTCATGTACCTTTTTGTGTCACTTTGTTTCTTACTTTCTAGCTGAGAGAAGTTATTGGACCTCTCTTGCTACTATATTTGAGGTTGATGTGAAATTGTGCTTAACACCTTGAAGGGGAGTGGAAAAATTAGGAAGGGGAAAGGCCAGACGTGCTCTTGTGACCTAACCAGATCTGTTATATTCCCTTTGCTAAGACTGAGGCAGTCTAGTTGTTGGACAACCTATAACTTACATTTTTACACTTTTTAAATTTCTATCCTTGATATAAGGAAAGATAAGATAGAGTTTACTGGTAAGGTTATCTAAGAGTGGTTAATCATTTTGGGTGTTTGAACCCACACACAGCAAATTGGCTTGATGAGTGTCTGTAAACCAAACAGCGTGGGCAAGAAAACTCTCAACTAAAATATGTTTTGGGCTAGTAGTTAGAGCATGCACGCAAAGAGTGGGTGTTCAAACTCACATATATGAAGTTTGAATTAGAGCCTTGGTCTCCCCTGGTCTGCAGAGCAGCACTAGTCACCAAGCTAATGGCTGAAGAGGCACCACCACTATCTTGTCACTTCCACACCAGACCAGAATAGCTAATTGTAATCTGAGAACAGAGACTGTGGTGGTTCCCCAGAACCAGTTAACCCAGCAAGATGTGAAAATGGCAGCTTCTGTTTTAAATATAGGGCTAATTTGGCAGCTTCTCATAATAAATACTGTCTACTACAAATAGGCACAAAAAGCAACAGAGCCATGTGACATGTATGAAGATGAGTGCCACAAGGATCAGAGATGACATAGGTTTGATAGATCTTCCTTTCAGATTAGATTGTTTTGCTGATGTTATATGTATCTATTTTCTTGGTAAGTGCACAATTCTAAGATGAAGCTGAATATGGCTGGCAAAATTAACTCCTCCTGTTCAGCACTGGAGAAGACCAATTATCTGCAGTGGGAGACCACTTCAGCAGAGGAAGGACCCATGTTTCCTGGCTTGTCAGGCTGATCCTGAAGCCTTTATTGACTGGGTCTATCTGCTGTGCCAGTATCAGGTGGGGGATGAAAATGAACCAAAGAAACAAGTAACAGGGGAAAATCATCAGGGCATGAAAAGGAGATGCTTGCTATTTTGAAAATTCCATTTCACTAAATAATTGAGTTCCCCCCTCCACATGCATTCTCGTTCCATATGCTCAAAGTTTAAGCTAAGTGTTTCCTTCTTTTTATTACTTCTCTCTTATCAGTACAAACATAATCTTGAGCTTACTGCTAAGTGTGTATCTGTCTTCAGGTTTTATGCTCTGTAATTCCCAAGGAAATCAGTTCTGGATATCTTGCATTGAAAAACTATGCTCACTCAGCAGGCTAGAGGAGTTTTAAAACTGTAGACACTGATGGTAATCCTTTCCTTAGTTACACTGATGTAAAGCCTGAATAATTTTATTGTACGAAAGAGAAGAATCAGGGTTACTATTCTCAGGAGAATGTTAACTAATTATTTCTAGATAAGGTGGTGGGAGTAATTAGTGCTAGATATTGGAATCATCTGTCAATGTAATTTGTGTCCACATAATAATACCAACATCTACCTCTGTTCAACTTCTATATAACTTTTCCCCCTTTTTTTTTTTTTTAATTAAGAATGTAAAAGAAAAGCCTACTGAATGTACTTGAAGTGAACTGGACATGTGTCTTTTTAGACACTGCAGATTTGTATCAGCCAATGACTTATAATATGAATGGATTTGTGTGGCAGACAGCAGTGATAATTGATCACTATGCAGTTAATGCAGCAGAGTGGATGTGTGCTGTGTTTGGACTGAAATCAGCAGTGGCACTCAGTTGTTCAGGTAGAGACTGTGCAGAGTAGCCTGACCCACTCATTGCTTTTCAGAGAAAATAGGGGAGGAGACACAGTTTGGGCTCATGGAGAGGTATGAGGTTCCCTGTGTTGGTCCCAAGGTAAATTTTAGTTCTGATCAGGTAAGAATTATTCTTTCCTTCCCACAAGGAGTCCAGTGGAGTAGAGGATATTTCTTCCTTTCTTGGAGCAAAGCATTCCGAGATGTCTCAGGAATATATTTCCTATAGCATCCACAGAAGGATATGGAGATTAATGTTGCCCTAAGTATAAACATTTTATTCTGAGTATTCTTCTGAAATTATTAGAATTTTAAAACATTTCTACTTTGAGGAAATTCTTCAAAACCTGTTCTCTTTTCCCAAAAACTTCTGGTTTGCAACAGCACCTTGCACACTAACACTTCTTTATTTTGGGGGGAATTATTTTGTTTTCTGTAGGAACTCATCCTATCAGGGTGACTACATTGTGCTTTTTCCTCTGTAAGCCAGGTTATCAGTACAGATTTGGGTTTTGTCAACCCAATCTCCTGACATACTGTTTCAGCTTGCATTAGTATATACTTCTGAAGATAGCTGGGTGCTGACACTGAGGGACACTCTGATATCATATCATATTAGGATCCAGATTTGTTGTGGTATCAGTAGTGACCTCATGAAACTTCACCTCTAATTTCTTTTAATGAATCCCTGATATCTTCAGGTGTAAGCAATGTGTAATTTTATCAGGCCTTTACATGATGCTCCCACTTAACCATCAAGAATCATCTGGAGACCTTCCTTTTCATTTCCTGCAATCGCCATGAGATGGCAGTTGTCAATTGCTGGACTTGCTTCACCCCATTTGAACCAAAATGACTCAAAGCTTATTGATCCTCGGAGACACCCAGCTTTCCAGCTTCGCTGTTCACAGCATGCAAGTGTGAAACTTTACAAGTGACTTTTAAAGGCAGCCAAGGAATGTGTGAGACAGATTGTTAGGAAAAAAAAAAAAAGAAACCCAACAACCTAACATTATTTAATTTGATGGTACAGAGCTTTATGCCAAAGGAAGGCATGTGTTTGCTGTTAGCAATCAAAGTGGCTTAGCGAATGAAAAGTGACATTTTGTTTATGGGATTTTATAAGCAGAGAATCCCTAGGGAAATTAATTTGGCCCTCTGGAATGCTGCCCTCCTTCATGTCACTTCCCCTGCAGCCTCAGCATTTTTTTTTTACCACAAAACTTGATATTAGTTTTTGGGTAGATGGAACCCAGAGGGAAGGATGTGGGTGCAGCAGGTAGCTCCACATTCTACTGCAAACCCATGACAGGTCTGCAGCATTTTCATAGTACTCCCTAATAAATCATCAGGTCACAGGTATTGGCCCAGATCCTGTGACTGCAACTAATGAGCTACCAGCCAGAGAACTGGGTTTTATTTTGTCCTTTCAATAAAATCCCAGAGCGCAAACCCAAGCTTTTTAAAATAGTGCTCCCCATACATTGCTTGAAGGCAGTCTAAATAATTTAGACTTTTCTTCATCTCTGTTATTCTGTGGGAAAAAAAAAAAAAAGCAGCTTGAAAATTCTCAGCTTATTTCTTAATAACACATTGCTCCAATTTGTGTCTCCATTCTCTCTAGCTATATTCCCACTCCATTTTCAGCTGGACATGCTGTTCTTGGTTTTTTCATGAACTGAGTGTTTTATGATTTTTTCAGCATGTGTTGTTAAACAGTTGCTCTCCTCTACCATGTAGGTGGCCAAATGAGAGTCATACAGAAGTGCATCACTTTTCACTGATTTTTGGGTTTTTGTTGTTGTTGTTTGTTTTTTTGGTTGGGGTAATCAGTAGTGCCTTATATTTATAGCTTGCAAATTTTACTGTCTGCTTTTCATTATAGTTTTATGTCTAAAAACATGAGAAGGTACTCTAGTTACATCAGATTATCACCATGAATAGTTTAAAAAAAAAAATCAATAAATGACATCTTGGTTGATTATATCCTCGGGGTTCAAGAAATGGAAAGTGATATACACTCATAAAATTGCTGTGTTTTCAGCCATGTTCTTGCAATGCCAGGGCCTTGAGCAATAGAACTGATCTTCACAATGTCAGCTATCCCAATCTACAGGATTGATAATGCAGGATGAAATTGTATTTCCCAGTGCTTAGTTTACTCCTCTTTGAAATGAGTCCTGGGTTTGTGTAGGCTTGAAGGCACGCAGATGTATATGTCTGGGTTCTTATATCACAGGACATTAAATTCCACCAGTTATCCTTGTAACAGACAATTTCAGAGCATAAAGTAAGATTTGGTTAAAGAAAGACAATCAAGCCATTGCTCTGAAGAGATGATGAAGGCTTTTCCTTAAGAGCTTCTTGGTCAATCTCTTTGTCAAGCATGCATGTAGGAAATTTAGGGTGCTGGTCCATCTCATTTACACTATATATATATATATTTTTTTTTTTACCTTGAGAAGTTGGTCTAGATGATCCTTGAGGTCCCTTCCAACCTGGTATTTTATGATTCTATTATTCAAATTTCTCACTATTACTTATCTGATTTCATTTTCTAGTCTCTGGTCATGCCTTTCACCTAAAGATTAAAGTGTTCTTTACGTACCGTACTTCCCCTCCATGTAGATACTTCCATATTTCAACCAAGTCACCTCTCACTCTTCATTTTTAAGTTAAGCAGATTGATCTCTCTGAATCATACAATCATACCTTTTTTCCCAGCCTTAGAAGAAATTTCTGTGAGTTATTTTCTACACTTCTAGTATTGTGCTACAGATCTTGACTTGATTTTTCCATGCTTTTCAGCATTCTCTCAAAGAAATAAAAAATAAAAAGGAAAAAAGGTAGAGGTATTGTGCCAGTGCTTGGTATCTGGAAATCTAAACAGCCATAAATATCATTACAATTTAAAATATACGTTAAAGGTCCTTCAGTGACTGAACTTTTTCAACCACAGCCATTTAGGAGAGAAAATTAATCTCATTCTCCTTTGGAGTTCATGAAGGAAGACAATAGTAAATGATCTTGAAACAGCAAAATCACTCATCTTAGAAGGAGAGGACTAATTTTTTTCCCCATTCCAATTAAAATTATGCTATGTGTTTATATAAAAGAGAACAATTTTCATGGGAAAAGAGAAGCCCATTCCAGAGTAGTCTATAATCTACTATTTCTCAGCAGCCTTGTTTTTATATCTACCTGTCTCTAGTGAGTGCCTTAGTCTCAAGGGGACTGAGTAAAATATCTTTTTTTAATGTCTGTTAATGACTGCACATGGCTATGATTCTGCCATCGCAATTGTGTTATCACCTCTCTGTTCCCCTCTGTGGGAGTATCTGCCCTTCTCAAGATTATGGTCCTCTATGAGCTCCCCTGGTACCCCCAATCCACTGGTGTTTCCTTCCCAGTACAGTGAAGATGAGGGCTGGAAAGAGCAGTACAGAGGAGGACAAGATGGTAGATTGATAGCTGTAGTGCAGCAAGGACTGTTTGCCCAAACATATGTTAGGGAAACAGTGTACAGCTTCAAAAGTTTGTAAGGAACTGGTATGTTTGTAAGAAAACATACCAAAGGATAAAAAGAGAAGAAAAAATAAAAGTAAAGCTGTGGTTGGAAAGGATGGTATCCTGTCTCTCATGAATGGTTCTTTCATGGGAGTCTGTGCCCTGATTGGGAATTAGATATTGGAATCCTGAAAGGAAAATAAAGGTTAATAAGGAAGTATGGAAGAAAAGAAAGGGTCTAACAGATGAAAAAGAACTTCAAACACTCTGGCAAATTTACTAGAAGATGTTTGTGACACCTTGACAAATTAACAGCAGTATAGGATGGAATACTGGAATTTGGTTTCTGCTAAGAGAAGAAAGTGGATTTTTTTCTGAAAAGTTTATTTTTCTAAATCTGCCTTTAGCAACACAAAACTTCGGTACAGCCAAGAACATTACATTTATATTTATATATAAAATGTACAGACTTTTGATATAGTTTTGACAACATTTAAAGACACTTTAGTCTTTTTCTACCTCCCTTCTCTCTTTCCAGCTCTTTCCCACCTGTTTAGTTCAGCAGTTCTCTTTCACTTCCGGCAACTATATATTATGCATACCCACTTCAGTAAAGCTAACAAGAGTTCTGCAGCGCACTAGCTTTGTGCATAAGTACTCCTCTTGAAAGCATAAAATCAAATTGCAATTGTTTAATAACAACTGCTTTTGTCATAACAAAAGAAATTAGGCTTTCTGAAACATAGTTTTTATGGGGACATAAACCCCATAGATACTTTGCTGGTTTTTTTATAATCTGATGATTCCTTAGATATACACAGAAAAAAATATTTACAGAAATTATTTGTTTTGCCTTGAAATTGTCCTTTCTTCTGTGTTCAATGAAATACTGCCAAGCATAAGTTCCCACTTTTGTTAATGTTGCATTTAGTTGATTTATATTGCTAGGGCTGCTTATATACATAGGCATATTTCTTAACAACCTACAAACCAAAGTCTTAAAGTAGTAGAGCTTTGCTAACATTTTTAAAGCAGTGAAAATGTGAAAATGCTTTCAGTTTAGAGAGGATATTTTTCAGAACTTGTGGTGGAAATTAGATTGTGTGGATTTTTTGTGTGTGTGTGTGTTTGGTTTGTTTTTTTTTTTGTTTTGGTTTGGTTTTTTTTGGTTTTTTTTGGTAAGTCCTGCACCCGTAACTTTGGTATTCTAATTATTCCCTAAATTAGGAATTTCTGGAGATGTGTGACTACTGAATGTGAAATAAGTTTGATATTAAAATAATAAAAATAAAATCTCAATCATGATGAGCACCAGTTATGCACCAATAAAGCATTTACAGGAAAGTGCCAGTGGCTGGTAGCTCAGAAGTTCATTGATGGATGCAAAAAAGGCTACACATTCTGTCTGTCTCCCAGATATGTGAATTTACATCTGTCTTCCAGGGCATTTCTGATTTACAGGGCAATTCCTCGTTTTGGAAGGAAACCAAACCAAACAACCCTAAAACAAACCAAAAACCCCACTCCAGCAATTTCTCCCATTTATGGCTGGGATCACTGTTTGAACTTTAAAGGTGGAAGGGGATAGGAGCACATCTGGACAGGCAATAGCAATAATAAGTCAGAAAACTCTGACCATATCCCCGCATGAAATAGAAAGCAACCAGAGAGGTGTGAGAAGACCACTTACAATGCAAATATAATTCTGTATCTGTTAGCAGCCACTTAGTCTAACAATACAGACAAGGCATAAAGATGTTTACAAAATCCTATAGTATAATTTTTCACTTTTACATTTTTTTTTCCTTTTTAAAACCTGAGCAACTTAGTAAAACTAAAATCATTCACTTAATATGGTCCAAGTTGCAGAATCTGCACTTTAAGTTGATTTATTTCTTGATTTTCTTAACTAAAACTGTTTTTCATCTGGAAATGTTTGCCCAATTCTTACAGCATCAGCAAAGCAAGAGGAAAAGCCCAGAATACTGCTTTGACAGTGTGTCTGTTTCTTCATACTTGCATTTGAAACAGCTCTGATCTACGAATAGGCTTTGACTTTCTGAGGAACGAAGATGGGACCTGGGGTAACACACGCTCTATTTCTGTGCTGGCTGATGACAGGATAGCTTGGTAAATGACAGAACTGGAGCCGGGAGGGTATCAAACACATGGCAGCAGCTGTCACAGGCTCCTTGCTGTGAGTGCATGCAAGGAACTTCAAAAGCTGGAGTTCTCCAGGGATTCCTTGAACTTGTCTTTGTTTTTCTTTTTGTTGTTGTTGCTGCTTTTTCCCCAATCATGGCTCTCTGCTTAGCTTTTTGTATTGCTGCATCTTCTTTTGTCCCTTCTGAGTCAGACTGGAAAGCTGTGAATGTCTCCTGATCTCATGTCTAGAGGGGATATGAATTTTTAATTATTACTATCCTCTATTATCATCACTGTTTTATTGTATTTATGCAGTGTTGATGGTCTGGCTGGTGTTTTTATGAAGTGTTGGAAAGTCCTAACCTAAAGGATTGTAAAGTCTATTTGTGAGACAAGCAGCACTGCAGACACAGTGTGATCTGGGAGGTGGTCAGGAGCACTAGGATAATGAAGCCAGAGGAAAAGGAGGTGTCATTTAGGGCATATTTTCTTCTTAACTTGCTGTTTATTGACTTGCTTTACCTTGCAAGTAAGAATGTCTGTTGGTTTGTCTGGTCAGGCGTGAAATTGGCAGCAGAAATATAGAAAGACAAGCAAACATACAGGCCAAAAAAACCCCAAACAGACTTCATGCACTTCAGTTCAGCTCAGGCTGACACAGTCACATCCACCAGCCTTTTGTTGGAGCTATTCTCCACTAGATTTGTAAATTTAGGAAAATAGAAATTGCCTGTGAGGTTTAGACATGAGTACATCTCAGCCCGTATGGTGTCATAGACTACTTGGTTTAGATGCGAGAGTCTCTCTAGTTGACAGATTTAGGGTTATCTGTCTCAAGAAGTCTTCTCCTGTACAGCTTCAGATGCATATATTACTGCAAACTTTTAAGTTGCATCACATATATTTTCCATGGCATCCATCCATACCTTCCCTCTTGTGAGGCAAGTGGATATAGTTGGCTTTGCTCTCTAGGAAAGGGTGTTAATTCAGTTAGAAAGGCTATCCATTTGCCTCAGCTGATACCCTGAGGCTAGTATCAGCAGACATATGCTGCTGACACATGTACACCAGTTAACAACAGGGTAAAAAAAAAAAAATTCATGGCAAAATGAAGAAGTTGTTGGAATAAATGGAGGCATCCATAGATTGATGTAAAATAGCTGGAATGGAGACAGCCAGCATTTGAGCAGCACCTTACATGGGGACCTGCTGGTTTTGATGAAGGGCCAACCTGATCACGGCAGGGACTAGTGCTGCCATAATATACATAACAGCAGAAACATAAAGCAAGCCAAGAGCAAGACAGAGTGTTTCCTTTTCTGGTTTGTTGGTCAGCAAATTGAGGAAAGTTGATTTTTTGGATCCTGTCTGAAGACCATTTGCAAATTTCATCTGAGGAAGGAGGATGGCTTTGACTGCTTAGTGGAGCTGGGTGCAATGAGCAGATTAAATGCACTTCCATCTGTTTCTGAGTGTGATTCAGCATAATTTAGGGCTTAGTTTATCCTGCCACTATATGAAAACACTTTTCTTTCGTCTTGTTTCAACACTTGCTGCCACTGTTGGTCCTGAAACTGGAAAACCAGAGGTGAGGAGTCAGAGCTGTCCTCTGAGGAAGACAGGCAGAACACCACTGGAGCACAGGGTGCAGCACTTGTTCCTCAGCCTGTCCTGGGGAAACTAACTTGAACCAAGCTACTGCATTTCATCTGGGGAGAGAGGTTTTGCTGCTTTAGATTAGTACAATGATGTAGTACAATGATGGCACCTCTCCCTTCTACTCACAGGAGCAGCTCCTTGCATCACTAGCTGCTTGCATCCATTTGGTGCATAACCACTTTCCTAAAGGGAGGGCCAGAACTGCAGGTGGCTGGTGAGACCCACTGCCAGCTCTCCATGGGCCTGTTTGCTAGAGCCATTTTTTTACAGGGAGAGGATAAACTGTATCACAGAATGGTAAAACACTTCAGGTGTTACTTTGGGCAGCAACATCTGTTCAGAGCATGATATGCTACCTCATTCCCCCTTCCCCATCACACACATGCACATGAAGATCAGTGGAGATTTGCAAAGGTTTTGATCTGTTAGAATTTGTGATGGGACTTAGACATTCTTCCAAATAACAAATTATTTGTCCCACATGTCAGGGTTGGAAAAGGTTAAAATTATATAATACTGAGTCTGTTCAGAGGTGTTTATTCTGATCATCCTTTTTCTTCCTTACGTGGAATGCAAAGCCCACATACAGCAAGGCAAAACAGTTTCAAGAGCATGCGTGTAAAAATGATTCTGATTTTTTTCTACAAAATCTTTGAAAAATGTTCCTTTTGAAAAGAATTCTAGGAGAAAAAGGTTATCTCATTTAAAAAAAAAAAAAAAGTGCATTTACTGAGTTATAGAGATGCCCTCTATGTTCATGTTCTCATTCTTTAAATTATATTTCTCATGACAAACTCATTTTCACTCACAGTAATGAGCAGATAAACAAGGGGTAGCAGTGGATAGCTGCAGAATGAATAGAATAATTCAGAAGAGGAACTTTTTTTTTCCCTGAAGAGCATGTCAGCTCTTAAAAATTTATGCATCTAGCCTTGAGATATGCAAGCTATATGCATAAATAAATAAGCTTTTGAATGCACACCATAGGTTTTGGCAGTGCTGGAGATATCAGGAGGGGGAAAAAACAGAAAAAAAAAATTCAATTGTTCCTGACTATTGAAGATGTACAATTATTTGGTGTAGTAATTAGATAATGAAGCTGTCCCTAATAAATCTACCTTATTGCTTTTGGAACTTTGTGTAGCCATGAGCATGAAGATTTTACTGAATGCAAATCTGTGTACCATGATCTTTTGCTGAGCATATTGTCAGCTTATCAAATTTTGAAGTTTTGAGGGAGGAATATGTCCATCCCATAATTTCACTATCTGGGGCAGAAAAAAACATAAGCTAATGATAAGACATTTAATAGATACATTGCCTTTAACAAGGTAGGTAAAAAAAAAACCAACCCCAAATTTTCATGCACTGGTGCTCATCTATCCACCTGTCAACAGCTGATAGCTTTGTGACTTAACTGGAAAAGCTCAGAAGTCCCTTAACCACCTCACTCACTGCAAGAAACTATGTTGGTGCTTTGATTTAGAGGTCTGTTCATGTGCTTTGTTGAATAAGAAAGTATTCTGTAATAGTCCTGGAACAAGATGGGAAGAATGTCTTTCTGGGCTTTTGTATGGGGAAATCCTACTGTACTTTCCAAACTCAATGCCATTTTTGTTCTGCAGATGAGTGTGTATACAGCACTTGTAGCTGAGCTGGTGTGGAGACAAGACATTATAGTGCTTTTGGTTCCATTAGTAGGTTTTTGCATGGTAACTAGGCCAGTAGGGTTTACTAGCTTCCTGTCAAGTGAGGCACTGACTAAGGAGAGCAGTAACTTCTCCAATTTTATTTCCCCTCCTTGGTGCCCAAACTTTATGGAATAATACTCTCAAGGATACTTTTATTTTATAACTGCAAGATGTCATGAGTTGTCAGGTAGCTTTTGTGGGAACCCAGAGAATATTTGTTAATGGCAGTGATCCTCTGGGTCTCTTGAAGGTGTGTTTTGGAGAAGTACACACAAGGATCTATCTGTTTTTCTGAAATACTACTTTATTAACAGGAATACAATATTTGCTATTAAAAATAGAAAGAACAGAAGGGAACCAGACAGGAGAAAACCCACACCCAGCCCTTCAGAGCTGACCCATCCTTATCTGAGAGCTATTAGTGCAGTCATATATTTTAAAACAGTTCACAGTAATACTAGAAAAAAGTTTTGCAGTGGCTTTTTTGCCCTGAAAATGCAATCTGTAGGAAAAAGGTCTTTTACTGATTTTTCAGTCATTGATGTGACATGTAACAGTATGTTAATTTCATAGTTCCTTTAATACTGAGACGCTTCCAAGAGTTGAATGAAAAATGCTGCTTTTCCTGAGAGAAGCACATACTTTTTGAAATTGTGTTCCTTTTTTTTTTTTTTTTGAGTTTCCATTTCAATCTTTGTAAATTGAAAGTACTTTGCTTCTTAGTAATAAAGGAGATGAAATTTTTCATTTAGTAATGAAAGAGTGGTGAGACATTGGAACAGGCTGCTCAGGGAGGTGGTGGAGTCACCGTCCCTGGAGGTGTTCAAAAAATTTGTAGATGTGGCACTTTGGCACTTGGTTTAGTGGTCAAGGTACTGTTGGCTTGACAGTTGGACTTGATATTAGAGGTCCTTTCCAACCTTAATGATTCTATGATTCTAATTTGACAGGTTTGGGGGATTTGAGTCTTGCTGAAATATCTTCTGACTTGGACCTGAGAGTTTATAGAATTGCTCCTTCATGTTTTCATTCCTTTCCTCTCTCTTCTACACACATGCTTTATACACTTCCAAATAAGCATTTTCACACATTATTAATGGTCTTTCTAATGCTTTGCCTCCCATCTGTGTGTGCATCTGATATACATTTTAAGCAAGCATCCATAGTCTTTATAAGAGGGAAACTATCTCTCAATGTCTTTGTTATTTTTTCCTTGTCCTCTTATTACCCTCACACTCTGATTCCTGAGACAACTGGTCTTAGATAAAGAGAGTGTTTCTTCTTAGTTGCCATACATTTAGGATATTTTTTCTGAATGATGAATTGATCTCTTGATATAAATTTCCAATTTATACATACATCCTTGCCTATATGGAAATACTGAAATTAATTTTACTTCTTACATCACACCAATTACTTCTGCGTGGTCATTGGCATTAGCAAGGAACAGAAAAATAATCTTGCATTATCCTAATCATTCTCCTGTTTTTAATCTTCTTTGGACACATCACCAGTGCAATTTTACCCCTGAAGACCCGCGGCACTATCCCAGCAAACAGACATTATGCTGAATGCACTCCAAATAAAGTCCATTCTTCTCTACAAACCTGTGGAACTCCAAGTATTGCCTTCAGGTAGTGAGAGGGGAAAAGAAACAGGAAATTTGCAGGTCATGTAACATGCACAAAGCCATAGCAGAAAGACAGAGAACACCATTCAAAGCTTGACTGAGGAGTGTGCTGCCTTAAAGAGCTCTTCTGAGCAAAGGGTATTGGTGTCAATACCATCCCCCCTGTTCTGCATGTTTGATGCCTGAGACATCATACAGAGGGACTGGGTGTTATGGGGCACAAAGCATGTGATGTCCCATGCTTATACACACATGAAGTCCGCTGCTTTTTGGAAATGCTGCAAAAGAACCTGGATATCAATTTCAATGTAAAAAACATGGTGATTTATAGCCATTGAGATCTGGTTCATTAGCACTAAAGTTTCCACTGTGGGGTGGTACAGTTATTTTGACACATGTTTTGGTAGTGAACTCAACCACCTCTACTGGTTTTACTGGGACAACTTCCATTCCTATAGTCTTGGTCTATGAGATTCTGTATTTGACATGAAAACTGATTTTACCCTTAATCTGGACTCAATTTCCTCAGCAGCTTTTGAGGATGATTTCTGAAGGTTAGGTATAAAAATCTAAGGGGCTTAGACGTGACAGTAAGAAACTCTGGATTGAAAGAAAGACAGGGAAAAATAAAAAAAAAAAAAGATAAATTCATGATCTTATAATTCTTCCAAATCCCAGCAAGCAAGAGCACATAAACTTTTAAATACTAAAGTAAGGATTTTAAAATCAATGGAGTGTTTAATAGGTAATCAAGGTAATTAATGGTGGAACATGGGACAGTAACAGCACAGGGCTCACTAATAGGTTAGTAACTGTGGAAGCAGACATGAAACTAGAATTGAAGGGGGAAGGGAATAAAACCTGGCCCACCAGTAATGAACCTAGGGGTAAAGGACAAAGGATGGGGGTTAAACTAGAATCAAAGGGGAGGGGGACAAACCCAGTACCACTAGGGATAATCCTTGGGGAGATATACCGGTGTTGGAGGTGATATCTGTACCTCAGATCAAATGTATGTATGCCAATGCCCATAGCATGAGCAATAAACAGGAAGAATTGGAAGCTGCTGTGCACAGAGAAACCATGGTATAATTACCATCACGGAAACGTGGTGGGATGAGTCACGTGCTTGGAGTGCTGCAATGGATGGCATTAGGCTCTTTAGAAGGAATAGGCAGGGAAAGAGAGGTGGAGGAGTGGCTCTGTATGTTAAGGAGTGCTTTGACTGCCTTGAATACAATGCTGGCCACTCCAAGGTGGAATGCCTATAGATAAGGACAAAGGGGAAGGCCAATGAGGCTGATATCCTGGTGGGAGTCTGTTACAGACCACCTGACCAGGATAAAGACACTGATGAGACATTCTTTCAACAACTTGAAGGTGTCTTGCATTCACTACCCCTTGTTCTCATGGGAGATTTCAACTTACCAGATGTCTGCTGGAAGTACAACACAGCAGAAAGGGGGCAGTCCAGGAGGTTCCTAGAATGCGTGGATGACAACTGCCTGTTACAGCCGGTAACCGAGCCTACCAGGGGTAGTGCCCTGCTAGACCTACTGTTTATGAACAAGAAAGGGTTGGTGGGAGATGCAGTGGTCGGAGGTCATCTAGGGCACAGTGACCATGATATGATAGAATTCCAATATGTGGTGAAGTCAGGAGGGTAGTCAGCAAAACCTCTACCTTGGACTTCCTCAGGACTGACTTTGGTCTATTCAGGATGCTAATTTGGAGAGTTCTTTGGGAAGCAGCCCTGAAAAGCAAAAGGTCTTGGGAAGGCTGGGCTTCCTTTAAGGATGAAATTATGAAGGCTCAGGAGCAGGCTGTCCCTATGTGCCGAGAAATGAGCCGTCGGGGAAGAAGACCAGCCTGGTTGGCCAATGTGACACCCATCCAGAAGAAGGGCTGAAAGGAGGATCCAGGAAACTATAGGCCTGTCAGCCTGACCTCAGTGCCTGGCAAGGTTATGGAGCAGA
>JAAGNO010018478.1:0-18656 GCA_033439905.1 Ceryle rudis
ATTTCTTCCATCCATCCGCAACCAGCCGTCGGGAGGGGGGGGGGGGGGGCGCGGGGGGGCGGTTGGGGTGGGGGGGGGGAGGGAACACAGGGGTGCGGGGGGGGGGGGGGGGTGTCCCACTAACCACTCTGCAGCCCTGAGGTTTTCATCAGCTTCAAGTGCTAGGAGAAAAACACATGACCAAGGCTGCAGGAAAATACTGTTCTGATGCACTCGGAGAAAACTGTGCAGGATCCCTATTCCCAGCTTCAGGAGCCCAACCGGCATGGCCTTGGCAGGGTGTGCTGTGACCTGTTCCCTTTCTGCAGGTTTCACTCACCCTGTGGTGGGGCTGAAATCTCAGCCTGTGTGGAGGAGGAGACCCTAGAGCAGCAGTGATTTACTGCAGCAGAGAAGCTGGCCTGGTATTTTTAACAGCATCATCAGTGATGGATGAGGCAACAGTATGCTCAGAGGCTGGATGTGCCTATGCAGCCATTGCCTCCTGAGGGGTGGTTTGCAGTGAAATGAGATATATTGCTTCACCTGCAATATATTTCTTCCTGCTTTTAGGGTGTATGGGGGTGGGAGGGCTGAGCCTTAAGCTGAAAAGTCTGCTATCGGAGAAGAAGCAGGTTGTGATTTGGAGATTGTCTTTTGCAGAGGGGATCCTGGCCCCCAGGCTTGAGTGGAAGCATTTGGAAGATGCATTTCTGCAAAGCACAAGAGTGTTGCCTGGGAGAGCAGGGTTCTCCAGACCCCTGTATGGGTGTATAATGGGGTCTAACACTGTTTTGCACAGACATGGAAGGAGACCACTGAGATTACTAAACATGGCACTGGGAAGCAAACTTAAAACTTGCTTATTTCATTGCAGAAAGGTTGGCCAGAAGCATTTTCCATGAGAGCTGCTGTAGCTGTAGAAGCCCATCCTACATGCTTTTGAAGGATAAGCATCAAAGTTTTCCCTCCTTTCCACCCAGAAAAGGTCTGAAATAGGTCCATGTGAGCAGGATCTCTCACACCAGCTTTCTTCTTTTTTGGTGTAGTGAAAATGTTTAACACTTTCAGCAAGCCACCAGCGCTGTGTGTTATGCCAGAAGCTGTGCTGAAGTGTGTTTGACCTCAGGCGAGGCCAAGAGCAATGGAGTAGCTGGGAGACAGGCTTCCCCATTCCCCTGGCACTGGTCTTTTGAGCTGCAAATCCTGTGCTCACCACTCACTGCAACAGCTCCATAAGCATGTTTCACCAGCACAGCACGGATTGGTCACCACCAGCCCTGGTGCTGCATGGTGCAGCCAGGGCTGGAATGCAGTGTCCATGCACTAGCCCTTGCCCAGCAGCAGCTCTGCTCCCAGTGATGCTCAGCAGGTGCATCAGGGACAGGCTGTGGTGCTGTCTGCTGAGCCTTTCATAGAATCTTAGAATCATAGAATGTTTTGGGTTGGAAAGGATCTTTAAAAATCATCTAGTCCATCCCCACTGCAGTGAGTAGGGACATCTTCAACTAGATCAGGTTGTTCAATGTTGAATGTTTACTGGGATGGGGCATCTACCATCTGTCTGAGCAACATGTTCCAGTGTTTCACCACCCTCACTGTAAAAAATTTGTCCCTTACATCTAGTCTCAATCTACCCTCTTTTAGTTTAAAACCATTGCCCTTTGTCCTGTTGCAACAGGCCCTGCTAAAAAGACTGTCCCCATCTTTTTCATAGGCCCCCATTAAGTATTGAAATGCCACAATAAGGTGTCCCCAGGGCATTCTTTTGCCCAGGCTGAACAACCCCAACTCTTTCAGCCTTTCTTCACAGGGGAGGTGTTACAGCCCTCTGATCAATTTTGTGCTTCTCCTCTGGACCTGCTCCAACAGGTTCCTGTCCTTCTTGTTGATGAGGACTTCTGAGCTGGACACAGTATTCTAGGTGGCGTCTCACCAGGGCAGACTAGAGGGGCAGAATCACCTCCTTCAACCTGCTGGCCACGTTTCTTTAGATGCAGCCCAGGATATGGTTGGTTTTCTGGGCTGCAAGTGTACATTGCCAAGTCACATTCAGCTTTTCATCCACCAGTATCCCCAAGTCTTTTTCTGCAGGGCTGTCCTCAATTCCTTCATCCTCCAGTCTGTTTCAATACTGGGGATTGCCCTAAATTATTTCCTTCTCCTTGGTTTTTCATTAGAGGTGAGCTGATGAGTGGATGGATGGTAATTGCTCTTCACACCAAAAAAATAGCTGTCCATGTTGCCCATTTGTTTGCAAAACCAGGGTGGAGTTCATCACCCCAGCCCTTGAAGCAGTCTCGAGACTGAAATGTCACAGGTTATTGACTTCAGAAAGAAGCTGCTGTCCTACGGAGCAGGGTGTCCTCATCCTGTTTGGAGAAGCTGCCAAACCAGACCTTGTCGAGCACAAGTGCTTTGTGTATTATGGTGGCTGTGGATTATCTACATGATTGTGCTTCTGCTCTTAAATCACCCTACACTTTGCCAAAACACCAGCTTGACGCCATGGCTTTTCACCATGGTGCAGTTCCATGGGCTTCATTCAGTGGGATGAAGCCTGAGGTCCATCAGTGCTGGGGGGATAATCAGCCCCATGACTTGAACATGAAGCATCACACTTAACAGGGAGAGTTTCTCCTTAGAGGTAGCCAGGGGCTGATTGTTCCACTGTGGCCAGCAGCCTGTGAGTGGGGAAAAAGCCCCACTGAGCAATTCAAGCAAACTTTGACCACTCTTATTTAAATCAGGTGTCTAAGAGCAAACCACTGCTGGAGTAAAGGCACCTGCCTACTTTGCACGTCACCACAGATAGATGTCTACTGTTGGAAATGTGTCATTGAGGCTGAGGACTGAGCTGGGAGTTCAGCGCTGCCTCTGCTGCAGGGAATAGGGAGGTCACAGTCAGCAGGAGCTTGTCCTTCTCCATTGCAGATGTTTGCTTTACTGCACCAAAATCTCTAGCCTACAGTGCTCAAAAACTTTACCAAAGCCAGGTTAATATTTTTTTTGCTGTATTGCTGCAGAATATTCTCAAGAACCTTGAGAAAAAACTATGGAGCCTTGTATGAAACCTCTTGGGCCTTTTCTTCTTCTTTGATGGACTTTCTCCAGCTTAATCCCAGGCTTGATTTGATGGAAGAGTGAAGGATGCAGTCTGGTTCTTGTCTGCATAACACTATGAGTCCATGGTTTTCTCCCAGTGCTGGAGGGTGCAAGTTTCACACCTTCTCATTGCCGACACCAGTGTGAGCTGTGGTACCCACAGCAATGCCCCAGGAAAGGGGGGAGTGGCTTTTACTGAACATGTCCCCAGATGGCCTGAATGTCCAAACTCTGGAAAGCTGAACATTCCTTACCTTTGGTGCCTGGGAAAAACTGAGAACTAGCATTTTATTTAAATATATATTTCTGTACTACTTTTTTTTTTTTTAGTAAGTGTTTTTGAAGTTTCATTGAAGATGTTGTCACTAGAATCATTATATGTCTATAGATATTATAATGACTCTGTTTGAAGAGTTAGTCTCAGTCAAGTCAGTGCTTAATTCACATATCAATGACTCCATAAACCCTAAATCCATAAATCTGCTGAAACTGCTCTAATCTATTGTGCCATTGAATGCCTGCAGGGGCTCATCAGTGTGGAGATAATTTGCTTAATGAGTCACCATGAGGTTGGGTAGTTGGCAATGGCAGAGAGGCCTTGTCCATGTGAGACAGCTGAAGGTTTTTATAACCAAGCCACGCTCAAGAAAAGCATCAGAGCCCAGTCACTCTCTTTGGTTGATTTACCCCAAACTATTTCATATGCAATCCATCAATCTGACCCTCACAGTCTTTCCCATCAGTTGCAGCGAGTTGTGCATCGTTTCTGTGGGGTGGTCAGACCTTTCTAGTGCATCCACATTTGGCAAGTGCAGAAATCATAGTGTTGCTTCGTACAGAGCAAACTCGTTAAGCTGCAGCTGGTTATTAAGCTGCCAAAGTCAGTAGCTCCTAAACCAGTTATTAGAGCATTTGCAAACCCTTGCTGCTGCTGCAGAACACCAGGCACATCTTCTGGCTGACTGCAGTCCATTTAATGACACTGTTGTAAACCAGTCCTAAGAGTTTGCCCTTTATTTTATTAAATATGTAATTCCTATGGAAAACCGGAGACCACTAGAAAACAATGACAGAACTCCGGGGATCATGGGATCATGGTCATCACTGACCACCACCGCGGAGGTGGGTGGAAACAGTTCTTGCTCATAGCCCGACTGAACATCACCCATGCAGTTGAGCAGCTTCGATGTATAATTTGAGTATCCCCAAAGCACTCAGCCCTGAGAGCCATCTGTCAGCCCTGTCTGTCCGCAGCCCTTTACAAATGGACCAGTTCACTGGCAATTTTTTTTGTTTTTCAGACTGAGGGGATTTACATAGCTGTGTTTTGAAACCTTTTAGTGCAAGGGGCTATAATGGAGCCCTAATTGCAGTAGAGTAACGGGTGCTGCTGTAAAAGCGTTGTTTGCTTTTATGTAGAGTTTAATTTGATTTATAAGCAGTGACAGGAACACAATGAAGAACTCACATGTGCTGGCAGATTTTGCCCCTCCCTTCTGTGGCTTTTGCAGAAACGCGTGCATAGGCAGGGTAAAAGCGGCACTCGAGCCTGCCAGTCACCACAGCCCCACCGAGCCCCAACCCCAGCGCATGCTCAAAGCCCACTCCTGGGGCACAGGCACCCCCATGGGACCACCCTGCTGCAAAACAGGGGCCGGCTGCTCTGGGGGAGCGCAGCCGCTTGCATTGCTCTCCCTGGCCACCTTCCAAGGCCACCCTTCTTACACGGACTCCCACGCATCTCCTCCCGCTGGGCGGCAGCAGCCCGGTCGCACAAAGCCGGGCGCCGGTGCACACCCTGACGGGGGGTATTTGCGTGTGCCGCGTGGCCCTTTAAGAACGGCTGTAGACCACATTTCCCGCGGTGGGGAGAGTGGGTGAAAAGATAAAAATAAAAGGCGGGAAGCGGCTCGGCTGTAATTCGGCAGTGCCGGTGCTGGCTCCGTGCGGGTGTTCGCGGGAAACTGGGATTTCTGGGGGTGAACCAAGGAGAGACTGCCTGGCGCTGCGCTCCCCTCCGCCCCGGGCTCTGTGCCGCTGGGAGGCAGAGCTGCCGCTGGGCTGCGTGGGTGCTCCCAGGGTGCTCCCAGCTCCCAAGGCGCTCTTGCAAAAGCCTTGTTATGTCAAAGCCAAAACCAGAAAGCCGACGATCTGCTTAATTGCTTCTATCTGCTCCAGCATCAAAAATCAGTAAAGCAGCATTGGACCTGAGGAGACAAAACTGATTTTCTTCCAACTTGGGAAACAAAGGCTTCAGATTTACAATTTACTTACCTCCATGTGCCACTATCTCGCCCCAGTGCATTCTGTAACTGTAACCTGTCTGCATGAGCTTATATAGACCAATGGTTGTGTACACACACATGCATGTATCTAGGGGTCAGCAAAGGACCACAGGCCATCACATCTCCCTCCGTACTCACTCTCGCAGAGAACATTTCACCCTCCTGTAGTGTTTCTCTCTGCTTCCCTCCTTCGGCAATGCTCCAGTGCTGGCAGGGTGAGGATTAAAGTACCAAATCAGTTTTATTTTACTCTCTGCATCATGTTGGTGATAAATCTACTTCTGGGTCTAAAAGTCAGTCCATCTCCCAGAAAATCTTGCAGGAATAGAAGTAAGTCACTGTACCTGACTTAAGATCCAGCTTTTCTGTTCTGCCTCCCTGGAAGGAGATGAAATCCAGTGCATGCAGAGGCGGGAGAGGGCAGGGTGGAGATCTCAGAGGGACACATTCCACAGGGTGCCTGTGTCCTGTCATCCTAGGCCCTACTGCTGTTCTGATCCTCACAGGACTGCCAAGAACAAAGCCCAGCAGTCTGCCTTGGACTACTTTGTCCCCCTCTCTGCCAAGATGGGGCCAAGTGTCATGGCAGCACAGCTGTGAATCCATCTCTGAGCCCACTGAAAACTCCTCCACACATTATCTGTGTGGTTTGTGCAGCACCAAACACACCGTGTGCAGATGAGGTTGAGCAACCCACATCAGTCTGCACTACCTCCTAGCTGGGCAAACCTTGCCAACCTTTCTTCTTTTTCACCAACACGTGTGATTTATTTGACCTAACTCTATTGACACAATCTGAGGACATGACATGCCCTACAAGTCACAGCACAGCCTTGGTATGTAGAAAAATCTGTTTCCCACCCTCCTAGGACTGAGCCAAACTCATCCTTGTAGAGCTGAGGATATGCTGGAAAGTCCAGCATCAGCTGGAAAGGAGGAAGATGGATGAAGCTCTCAATGCTGTGGCTATGCAGCCTTCTTCAGCTGTGCCAGTGCAGAGGTGGGCTCTCTGGGGAGCATTGTTCCCTCCACCTGGAAACTGTGTCCTGCAGCCAGCCCCTCAGTTTGCCCATGTCCCTGCTGAGCGTGTTGCTATGGGCACAGCACCCACATCAGCCCCAGGGACAGGGTTTCCACCTGGGAGCCAGGGACCCTTGCTGCCTCTTGATGCCACTGCTGCAGGAAACAAATAATGAAAAAAACCAACCTATTTTGAAGTCAGCAGATGGGAGCAAACTGAGCTTTCTGCCTGTTTCTATGGAGCCCTGTGTGAAGCCCCAGCTCGTGGCGGCTCACTTCCCAGAGGGACACTTCTTCCCTTCTCCCCTTTGGCACCCAGGTGCTTCAGACCCACATGCCACCTGCTGAGCAGTGATGCAGAGCTCTGTGACGGACATGCAGATGGACACTGGAGCTGGGCAGTCCCAGAGGGAGCCTCAGCAACCAATGGCTGGTTGGTGCCATGTTGGGGGGTATCCCCTTTGCCTGAATTCCCAGGGCATGCAGCCATATCAAGTATTTTGAAGGGGAGAAAGGGAGAAGCACACCTAAGCCAGCCAGACCGTCACCTAGATGTGTACAAGGCCACTTAGCCAGAGGCAGCTGCCCAGCCTTGCACTAGGCACTGCTTTGTTGCTGGTGCAAAGCAGACCAGGCTCCAAAAGGGAGACTGGGACCTTTCTCCTGGGGCAGCACACTGGAACTACAAAGCTCTGGTCTGAGTCAGGCTTCCACCCTCTTTTATGCAGGAATTTGGATTTTAGGCCATTTCTAGCAATCCTCAGAAGAACAAACACAGATGTGTTTGAATTAACAAAACTCCAAGGGCATTCCTCCAGTTTTCTGCATTCTTTGTTTTCTAATCAGCCATTTGAACATCTTTTCTTGGAAGAGGAGAATGAGGATGAGAGAAGATGATGCTAAGGTGTATAAATCCTCTCTCTCTCTGATTGCAAAATAGCCATGGGACTGATAAATCATATTTCAAATCCAAACACAAATGTCTCCCCCAGCCTGCTAAAATATCAAAGGATAAACAATGAAGCCAAATTTGTATTGCTTCTGCATCTATCACATATTTTGTCTCCCGCATTTTAATTTTCTCTCTGGCTTCATCTGCTAAACTGACGTTGAAAAATATTTGGCCTCATGGTGATTATCTTTGTACCATATCGCAGAGGCATGTCAGTCATCTCCTCTACTTTGACCTATTAAACACTACTTTCTAATACACTATTGACTTTTATCATGACTTTTATCAGATTCAAAGAATATAACTAACAAGCCTTTTCAATTTTCCCTATTAAACTTCTCTGGGCTTTTGTTGGGTTTCTTTTCAACATCATACTCTGAAATGCAATTCACTCTCTGCTCAAGCTGTGATTATGGGTTCTGAGTTATTCAGTGCAAGGGCAGTTTGGTTTCAGATTCACTACACACTGCATCACATTGTACAACTCATCATGCTATGGCCACTGCATGGAGATGAAAATACACCCCCCACAAGCCATGATTCAGGCTATTATGTGCAAACCAGTAATTGGTTACTGGTGTAATTTCTCAAATAGCAGCCTCCAATCCCTACAATCTTTCAGCAGCTCTGGATAGGTGGGGATAGTCCCCATTCCTGTGGGAAACCTATCCAAAGTCTAAGGATTGCCTTCTGCTTGAACCTGATACTTCTAAAATATTTCTTATATCTGGAGGGGAGCAGGTGGTGTGATGTCAGTGTGGATTTATCCCATGCCTGCCCGTCTTGGTGGAAGCAGAGCTGGCAGCCACTGGGCTCTTTTGGGAAGTCCCATTATGCATCATTAAGTGAGGCTTTCATGTGTTGTGGGGTCCAGTGGTAACAGGAAATGTTGAACAGATGTGTGAAACCTGACCACAAAAAGCCAAACACCACCACATGTTGTACAATATTAGAATTTAGTAATTATTCCTATTTACCTGCTGCATTGTCTGCGACAAACTGAGGAGCACCACTGGATAGTCTGTCTTCACTGTGCTTGAGCGTGTTTGAATACAATGGTCAATAGCTGAGATTGTTAAATAAGATAAAAAGCAGGACTTGGCCTTGGGTGTTGACCACGACAAACTAATGTATCCTGTTTGGTGCTGGCCACAGCCAGCTGCTGAGTCACTACCCGTATCACATCCTTGAACTTAACTGGCCAGGGCTGACAACAGATAAGCAGGGTAAAGTGATGCAATATGAATCACGAAAGAACCTTTACTTGGTACAAAGGTCGGTGACCAATTTTTTTGGTTCATATGGAGGTCTTAAAGAAAATAGGATGTGAATCTAATGCAGGTGTCTGTGATTTTCCTTCCAGGGCAGCAGAACTGTCTCTTGGGCAGTGAAGGTAAACCCTGGATTCATCTTCATACAACACAAGCTGTAAGATCTGGACCAACATCTGAAAAGATGGCTAGTGTCCCCCTGCCCATGTCTGGTGCAGGAGCAGTGAGCACCTGGACCTCCTTGCTCTGCTCTGGAGAGCAACTCAGGAACCCCTGCCCTCCCCACCTCCTCCCTTCAGCCACACAGCCTCTGCCAGGTATCGTCGCCCCATTGCTGCTGCGTGTCTTCCAAACAAACGGTAATGTTGACACAACCA
Source organism: Ceryle rudis (assembly GCA_033439905.1). Classification (NCBI taxonomy): domain Eukaryota; kingdom Metazoa; phylum Chordata; class Aves; order Coraciiformes; family Cerylidae; genus Ceryle; species Ceryle rudis. The sequence continues at coordinate 8,990 of JAAGNO010018478.1, forward strand.
ACCACCCGTGTATGGGCACAAGAGGCTCCTGCACTGATCCGTCTGAGCACTGAGCCAAGGACTCCTGTCTGTGCCAGGAGGCAGTGCCAGGCATGGTTGTGTTTAACTGAATGCACCTTTTTTCCCCCAGACTCTCAAGGGTCTTCTTGTTCCTCAACAAACCAACCCCACGTGAGTTCCCAAAGAGGTGTAGGAAGCTGGCGGTTGCATCATGCCCATAGTCTCTTCCCAACAGCCCCTCTTTTTTCATAGGTCCTGCATCACTGGATTTCCCCCAGGAGAAGCTACAGCACCCATGGGTTTTGGAGATGGGTGGCTTTTAGTCCCAAGGCAGAAAGCAAAGAGCACTAGATTTAGGCAGACTTCTGCCTCTGCCTCCAGCAAGGTCAGGCACAGCAGCTCTGGAAGGCAAAGGCTTTCTTATGCTTGTGCTGAACTGATGCCCATCTGAAATGTTAATGCTACCGACAGCTAATTCCCTGCCTCCCATCATCATGCTGGTGGCATCCATGTCTGCTCCCCTGGGGGGCCCATGATCTGCAAGGGGTCCATGGTCTGCAAGAGGGACTTAGAGATAATGGAGAACAGAAGGGGCAGCATGAAGCAGGGGAAGAGATAGGAATAGAATATATTTTGTGCAGGAAAATAAGTAAAGACACCATCAAAAAACATAAAGTAGCTGGCAGAAATAAAAAACTTTCCAGCAGAAGAAAAGAAGACAGATAGGAGAACAGGAGAGAAATAGTGAACAAAGAAAAAAGTGCAGAGAAGTCAAGGAGAGGCTGGGAGAAGGCTGTGCAATCATTTGGCACCATCTCTTTGCCTTACTTCCCTGAAAATTGTGCAAAGCGGGGGCAGAGAGCTGTGGATTACTGAAGTGTAGCACCACAATACCGTGGGCTGGCCACTAAATTACCATTCAGAGAGTCTCAGCTTAGCCTCGCTGCTGCCATGAGAAGGAGAGGGATGTGTGCTGAAAAACAGATCTATGGGGAAGAGGGTTGAGACTAGAAATTCCATTATATTCTTGGCACTTTGACATTTTTCCTCCCCTTTTGTGAAATCTCAAGGGAGCGCTGCCTACTCTTGCAATAATAATAATAAAAAAAAAAAAGGTAGCATTTGAGTTGGCATGGTAACTTCATCTACTAAGTAACTAACACGTAGGATTTGCTTCTTGATCTAGAATAATAATGTCAACAGCCCCCAGGAAGATGCTTTCTTGTGACTGCCTATTGCTGACTGGATTTCATGCTTCATTCACACTTGGTGGCCTTGGTGAGTCTCACTCACAAGTCTCACAAGTCTCACAAGTGCAGGGACAGATCTGCACTACTCTGACACCAGGGTACAAATTTGCTGGCTTCCTCCACTTCACCCTTCCAGCCAGCAGTACTTGATCATGACCAGGCACTGGTTTGCATTTAATTACTGTTATTCTCGGGATTTTTTGAAAGGTTTTTAGAACTGAGAAGGCCTGAGAACTGAGCAAACTGGTCCCAAAGTGCCCATGCTGGGAGCATTGTGCTACTGCCCAGAATGGCCAGTAGCCCCAGTAACTCCTTCTCCTGAGCCCTTCCCTGCCCACAGGAATTGGCCAGGAGTCTCCACTGCTCTGTCTGAGCCTCCTTAGGCAGGACAGACCACCTCAGAGCAGTGCTGGCCAAGTGATGCTCCCTTTTGTGCCTCCAAATGGGGTATATGTACTACTACCCTGTTGTGCCCAGGTGGGAAAACAGTATTTAGGAAGCAGGGGCAACACAGGGGACAAAAGGAGTAGAAACTACTTCCTGTTACCATTTTCAGAACACAGAGAAAGAAACCCATCAGCCTGATAGGAGCCCATATTTATAGCTAAGGATTAGCTGTATGGTTGGACTCCATGAATCTGTACCCCTCTGCTGCTCCACCTGGGGTTGGTACTCCAAGAGAAACAAGTACAAAATGCATTGCGCATACAAACAAGGCTGCCTGTGAGGAGGAGGAACAGCAGGCCCCCAGCCCAAAAAGGAATCACTCCTTTCCTATCTGTATTTTTATGTCCCCGCAGATGGGTCTCCTTCTGGGGCTGGTGAGAGGACTGCGACCATCCTAGCCCAGAAGCTGGTGAGCTGCAGCTGTCCTCATCACAGCCCATGGAGGAAAGGGAAGGGCCAGGGGATCATCCAGAGAAAACATTACTTTCTGTGACATGGCTGCTCCTGGGAGCTGTCTTTTCTTCTCACTTCTTGTTTTAGATTCCTGCATCCCTCAGCCCTTCCTTTACACAGGTCCCACGTAGTTTATTTTGGTCCCCATGAACAGACACTGTCATACTGGTATAAAGATGATTTAGATCAGTGTGTCTTTTTTTAAAAGAGCACAAATCTGGTAATACTGGATCTGGCCACAAGTTCATCTAGGCCAGCATCCTGTCTCTGAAAGCCGTCACAGACAGGTGTGCGGAGAAAAGTAAGAAGAAAACAGACACATCCACCAGTCTCCAGCCATTTTCTGCTTAGGGGCTTCCTGGGCTAAATGTGATTTGTAGCAACGCTCAGCAGGTTCCTTTTCTAGGAAATTTTCCAGCTTCCTCTTGACTTCATGCAACCTTTTAGCATCCAAAACATCACACAGCAAGAAGTCCTACATGGCCACCCACTTTCTGAAGAACCATTTTCTTTTGCTTGTTTTGAAGCTGGGCTTCACTTTGAAGCAGGCTTCACTTTCTCCCCTTAATTCCCATACTGGAAGAGATGGAGAATGCTTCCTTCAGTGTACAGGAGAAAATTATTTCAAAAGATGTATTTTAATTACTGTGTGACCTGCAAAGTGGGTTATACTGCTTTAGTGACACTGATTTTAACTCAGTGCAGCTAAGCAGTACTGGACAGATCACATAGCAGCCCTTTGTGGTCTTCACAGGCTCTGCAGTCTCTATCCCTGTTCAATAAATTAACACAACTGCAAAAAAGACAAGTCACAGAGTTCCCAAATCCCTTCTGGACCAGAGTTTGTCCAATTCTTTTGAAATCAGCTGCTGTAATAAAAGATATATCTTCTTGCACTCCTTACCTCTCTTGCAGCCTTAGACTGATGCTACCTTATCACAGATGCTGCTACAGTGGGGTGGCTTGGTGATCTCAAAGATGGTGCAGTGAATGCGGAGATACCTGAGTGAGTTTTAAATGAGTAAACTCTGTCCCTGTTAGTGGCTAGCAGCTGATCCCACTCAGCTCCAGTAGCCTTGAGCCACCGCATTTCTGTCTGCCCCAGCATCCAGTGGACCCAGGGCAGGGGAGCTGCTGCCCTTAGCCTGCCCTGGAGGATCCCACAGATGCCTGGGCTGTGCTCTCCCCTTTCAGGGTTGGGCCAGCCCCAGCTCCAGCCCCAGCCAGTCCTGGACCACATGCCAGCACTGGGGGTCTCCTGGGGGGGATTTTAGCCTCAGGCTCCAGTTGGGGAGGGGGTCTTCATCTGTGAGGGCATGTGGTACATTTCCAAATGTTGGCCCCCACCTCCCTGCAGGCATCTTTTAAATGGGAGGGTTGTCTGGTTTTAAAGAGTTTTGTATCACACAAAGCTATTTAAAATGGTTGAGTGATAACCTCCTCAAAGGAAAATTTATAATTGTTTCCATCCAGTTCCCAGTGGAACAATAAAAATACATTTTACTTTAGATAACTGCTTTGCCTAGGGGAGGTCCCAGTAAAATCAATGATCCATGTTTCTTTTAGTTTAAGTGAGCAAGAAGCTCTAAGGCCCTTTATTTCCTTCACTGATCAATGACTCAGAAATATTCTTCAGTGTAAATCTCTTCCCCATAGAGCTCCCTTTATCTTTTCTGTCTGTGCTGAGAAACAATCAAAAGCAGCCACTGCACAAACTTTTTCCTTGTTTTATCTAAAGAAAGTCTGAGGTGAGCAGGGTTTTCTGAGATTAGCTTTAGGGTTTCCAGATGAGCTTTGTAAATCCAGGGTGATCAGGCTCCATTTGCAGCCCTGCTTGGGTTTCAAACCTTCAAGCACTTGACTCCTCCCCAGAGGTGTTGGTGGGGTGCTCCTTGTCTCACGGTTCCCCACCATTGCCCCACTGTGAAGCAGCAACACACGCAGAGGAGGAGCAGGGGTCTGGCAGCGTCAGTGTGGGAAGTGGCAAGGGAAGTGGGGGACAGCCTTGGGGTACTGGCCTTGGACGGGCAATGGCGTGGGTTGGCCTTCTCAAGAAAAATGTGGGCTTGAAAAGGAGAGACAGAGAGTGTATTTTATGTTTCTTTTGTGAGGATCACATAGTAATGCAAGGAAAGAACTTGTGACTCATGTATGTTACGATGCCTCTTCCCAACACTTGTGAGCACTCCTGGGTGCACCAGCTTTGGTGCCAGGGCTCTGTGTGTCACAGCAGCGCTTGGAGGCACCACACATCCTCTGCGTGGTGACTCAGAGTGATGACAGGGGGGCAAAAAAAAGGAAATTCAACTCTCTGTTCAGTGATATTTTTCCCTCACACAGGGCAGGGAAGAAGCCACAGGCAACCTGGCTGTGCCCAAAGCCCTGCTGCTGCGGGGGGAGGGTTAAGGGAGGTGTCACACTTTGGGGATGGAGACAGGCTGCTGATGCGATGTGCTGGCAGGGACTCCTGCTGTGTAGGTAACCTTGCATCCCAGCAAGAAATCATTCTTTTTGCATGGGGCATCTGTAAAACACCACAAAGTAACTGACAGCAGGCAGCAAAGAGCCCCACAGTAGAGGAGTCATGAAAGCCATTTTGGGATGGTAAAAAATGATACCATGCAGGTGAAATCTCTTCACAACTTTCTTTTCTGTCACTGAGAGCTTTTTTTAATTGGTGTTAATGATAAGTAAATATTGCTGATCAGCTGATGATTGCCAGCTGAAGCATGTGAGCTAACAAAACTCCTTAAGGAGGGTCAGTGGTGGGACTGCTGTTTTTTTCACAGCTGTGTTGTAGTATTGCTAAAGCAAGTCAACAAAGAGGCACCTTGGAGACCTTGAATTTGTGCTTTGGGATAGCATTAGGGTGAGCTGAGCTATAATGCTGCCTGTTCCTCGGTGGGTGATGCTGTCTGACTATCTGGAGGGGCAGGGGAAACTGGAGGAAAGAAGAACTGAGGCTGAGTGTGAGTGTGCAAAGGTGCTAAAGACTCCTGTGTGAGAGGGCAGCTGGTGAAGAGGGCCTTGGGGTGAGAAAATGAGGCCAGTCTGAGCTGGGATTGGGTCTGCACACTGTTGTGCTGGTGCAGTGCTCCAGGAGGGCTCTCTCTGATGTGGGAAGCATCTTCCCTGTGGTAGCCTGAAGTTGTTAGGCAAGATCACTGGAAGTCTGCTTTTGTTATTTAATCTACTGACTTTCTGAGAACTTATTGTATTTGCACCCCTTGGGGCTGGCACTACTGGAACTGCAGGGCCTGAAGCACTGAAACGCTTTGGAGCTGGCAAGGCCTGAGCTGCATCCCCTAATTGGCAGGTTGCTGCAGATACTGCTATGAAAAGTGACTTTGCTGCCTCTCTTGCAGGTCTTCTGGGTCCCTCATTTCTGACTGTGTAAGGAGGCCCCAAGATTCCCCAACTGAGCTTTGAGGTCTGCTTTCAAGCAGCTTTTGTGCTAGAGTCTTGGACAATTATTTCCCTCTACCAAGTACCTGTAAAAGTGACAGTAGAGACATGACTACAGTTGGTTTCTGGCTCTGTGCTGTGGCTAGGAAGAAACCCCACATCAAGTGTTCTATGCACTTATTTTAAAAGGAAGGTATTATCCTTCAGGGAAGAATACAAAACAATAACAGAACAACTTATTTTTTGTGCTGGAGCCATTTTGATTTATGTGCTGTTCAGACCATGGCAGCAGACCAGTGGCACTGACTGTTCCTCAGTGAGCTCTGGGACCATTTCTAGAGAAAGGGAACCACCTATTTTGCTTTGTGTCAGGAGCATGAGGATGCTGAAATGCTATGTTATGGATATTTTGGTGCCTGCACATAAGCATGAAAATGAAATTGCCATGGAATTTTACTTACTGTTATCAATATACTTACTTTTGAGTTTATTTCAAAGTAGCTTCTTCCTCTCTCGCTTGAGCCAGTGTTTTGCCAGAGATGCTCAAAATGTTCTGTGAATGAGCTGAAGGAACAGATTTCCTGCCTGATGGAAATTGGCAAGGCTTCTCCAAAGCCAGGCAATATTAGGAGATGTTGATTTTTGGATTGCTATTAAAAAGCTTACAAGTCTGTAAACTATTACATGAATTTGTCTAGCAATGTTATCTTGTGAAGTTATATAAGCCTGCAATAGAAAATGTTTTAACGCTTGGCTCCCTTTGCTTTCCTAAGGGTAATGCTATACTATAAGACACAAGGCAAAGGAACATCAGTACACCATTACAAATGCAAAAAAAAAAAAGTGGCTTTTTTATGATTACATTAAATACATTAAAAAAAAAAATAGTCCTTTTTTGAACAGCTGACACTCTTTTTACTACAGTATCACTAATGCTGAATGTCATGAAAATGGGCCCAGGACTGGGGCATCTCAAAGTCCAAAAGCTGTAATAAGGAGGTTATAGCAAGCCAGAAAGATCAGGCAGTGTATAAGGGCCTTGCTCATACTGCACAATACTCATGATACGTGAGGTCAGTTTGGTTCTGATGCTCCTGGTAAGCTCCAATCCAAACTCTTGTCATGGTGATGCACATCTTGTCTACTAGGTACAGGAGGCAGAGCTTACCCCTTACAGACAATCCCGTAATAGACAAATGCTTTTAATTATCTCAAACTGTTCCCTTATAAAATCACTGCTGTAGTTGTTTTTATATTTCAGGGATCACACTACGCTAGTTTTCATTTGGGGTTTGCCTATAACAGAGTTTGTTTAGAGACTCTGTTGCCCAGCTTTTGCAAGGACATACCCAGGACAATTCTTCTCTCCTGTGCTATTTGTACAGCTGTGGGTGGACCTGTGCACTGTAACATCTCAGCAGTTTTCATTATGTCTGGCTATTTTATTCTGAACGTCTGCTGCAGGCATCACAATAAAAGCTATTTAGCTGCTGTTGGCTGGACTTACCTCTCTTCTAAGACTGACCTGTGCTTGGTGAACTATTGCTAAAGAGCTGTAGCTCGGTGCTGAGGGTGCTGGAATACCACTACTGATCCTGGAGGAATAAAAAAAAAAAAAAAAAAAAAAATTGTTATCAACTGTAGATGAAGCCACCAGATTTAGAAAAACTGCTGCCTAGGTAAGTAAACACATCAGAAATTCTCAGTGATCCTGTTTCTAGGAGATGGTATGAGGACATACTGACACTTTTTCCCTCTGATGTTAAGGTTCATTTGCTGCTAGCTGGTTCAAACTAGGCTGTCTGTATGCTGTTGCATCCTCTTTATCACGCAGGAGATAAATGTTGTTAGTTAAGCCCAGACTGACAACCATGCTGTCCAAACTTGGAACTGTAGTTGCCATGAAAAATGCCAGTTCTTTCAGGGAAGTGAGTATTGGTTCTAGCTCAGGGAAGGACAAACATTTGATTTTGTTAATCAATGGTAGCACTGAGCATATACTAACTCCTGAATGGCAATCACATTTGCTGTCTGGATGATTCCTCTAGATCTAGGTAACTAAAGATTTCTAGCAGACCACACATCTTCAGACTGAAAGAGAGAAATGAGGGGAATGTAAGAAAAGTCTAAGAAATCATGAGGCAATGGAAGAGCTGAATGTGGATGATCATACACTTTTTCTGTTGGTACAAGAACCAAAGATCATCACGTATAATTAGAAGAAGGTTGGCTCAAAATGTAAAAGAGGTTAATTTTTTTCACACCAGACAGTTCAGCTGTGAGTTGCATTGCCAGGGGATGTTGTAGATGACAGTTTTCTTCCAGGATTCACAAAGTGAGTATGTAGTTAAGGAAAATGAGAAGCCACTGAAGGCAATTAAATACAATGATGATCTCCTGGCTCATTTAGATGTTAAGATATTTGGGGTGGGGAATGATGAAGTACACCAGGGCAGGGTGGTGTGCTCCACATTTGTGTTCTCTCCCTAAACATCTGTTTGCTGCTGTTGGATCCAGGATGTAGGGCTAGATGGATCTTTAGTGTGACTGCTCTGGTATTGGAGAATATCTGCCATAGAAAATCTCTGTCTGCCCTATCAAAGACTTTCTGAAAGCCAATAGAATATGAACACATGATAGCTACTGTTCTTCCATTTGTTTAAATAATGTGGAAAATATGGTCAATGCAAGAATAGGACAAAACCTAAGTTGCATTGGAAGCCTGTTCTTGACACTTGTGGGCTCTGCTTAGTGCTGTTATGTAAAAAGAATTGCCTTGGAACAGGCAATAGCATGTTTCCATCCTGATTGTTACACTAGTTTAAATCTGCTGAGGAAATTTTGAACATCTTTTTTTTTCCCCATCTTTAGGGGTAGATTCCCTTCCCAGGCTCAGCTGAGGATATGTGGCTTTGTTTCAAAGCTTTCTTTGCAGAGCTACTGGAAGAAAATGGCAGCTATTTTATCCTGATGTGTTGCTCTGTGAGTCTTTGTTGGCAATCACCTTGAAATCCTCTAAGATGATATTTGTTTGTGATTATTATAAAATTCTACCTTTATGCTGATAAATGTAAATTTTGTTTCAAGTAATATCTATTCAACGCAGGTCTAGTTCTGAAGGACAAAGAAAATATTAAACAGAGAGAATACTTCCATGTCGGTTTTGATTGAGTCCCTCTAGTTGCAACTGGTTCACTTGTAGGTCTCTGAGGTTTTGAAGGGATCTCACATTCTCTCTTGTGTTTGCCACCTCACTCCTGGGCAAACCTCTCAATAATGTTTAGCTCTGTTCTCTAGCTTATTCTTTCAGTCTTTTTCTCCTATCTATTAATAGTGAGGGCATTCAGAGCAGTCTGTCTATTTTCATGAGGACTTCTGTTACGGCATTTTGACATAAATTTTACCTTTTACCTCATATCCTCAGGAAATCACAAAACTCTCCTATATTGACATGTGTATGGATGGCATACTTTATAGAGAACTGGATCCCCATGTGAATAAATTGTTTGAGGGCTGAAATTCAGGTTCTCCTGTTGGTCTTAGACATTTTGTTTACTTTTTATAAAATTAGGGGGGATGGGGAGACAGGGGAGAAGTTGGGAGGTAATCCTGGCAATGTTTTCCAGAGCTGTCTTGTATGCTCACACAAGCTCTTGACTTAAATTGTGAGAAAATTTACCTGGTAATACATGTTTCACTTTTCATTTTTTTCTTAGGGAGAAGAATTGGAAATTACCAGTGTTGGCAAAGCTGGCAAAGTTATTGTCTTTATTTCTAATGCATGAAACAATTCCCTTGGGCCCACTGATGTTGCTTAGTTCATCTTTAGTTATCCTTACTTGCCCAGTCATTTTGTCCATGAAAGGTTTGATATTACAACCTAGCTGTAACAAAGTCTTTGATGACATAATAACACTTGTCTCTGTCTTCTTCACTACACCGTTCTTGTTTAAGGTTAGTGATGGATGATTTTCAACAACATAATCCATGTCAAGAGTCTTGCACCTATTGCTGGTCTTTCCCCCCCCCCCCCCCCCCCCCCCCCCCCCCCAGCGGCGCCCGCGCGCCTCGTTTTTCCCCTGGGCGGCCCTCCGGGGTTCTCTCTCCTTCTT
>JAAGNO010018478.1:18666-82487 GCA_033439905.1 Ceryle rudis
TGTAAAGTGTTTACACAGGGTTTTTTTTTTTTTTCCCCTCTCGGGCACAGGGGTTGCCAGGGTTTTAAAGGGAACCAACGTTTTTTTCTCCCTTTCCCCCCCCCCCCAGTGTCGCTCAAAGGTGGGGCAGTGTCTCCTTTTTTTCCAGCTGAGGTGTCTCAGAGGTTCATCACTTTCTTGTTCTTCAGTTTGATGCAGCCTACTCTGGGCTGTCTGTACTCATTTGTGCTGAGTAGATCACTGTTCACTCCATCTTGGCTATGACTTGAGCTGATTTTCCAACTGGTGCCTCTGTAGGTTCATTCTGGAAACCTGTCAGTAATAAGTCTATTGCTCCAGCCTTGCTCTTTGAGGTCCTGACTTCAGGCCAAGATAGTTTGATAGGATTGGTTATTAGAGGATCACTAACTCATCCAAGGCTCATAAATAGCCATCTGCATGCTCTTTCTTCCACCTGAGGAATATCTTCTGATAAGGATTGAAGCCTCTAGATACACTCAGCTTATCTCCATTTCTCAACTTGAGAAGACAGTTCTGCCTGGCCTGTATGCCTGTATGTCCTAGAGCCCTGTCACTGTCAAGGTCAGAAATCCCTCTGGTCCCATGCACTGGGTGTACGAGGAGGATGAGGCATCCTTCAATTAAGTGAAGTGTAAGTTCTATGTGCTCCTTTCGCTTACACTTATGGTAAGAGGAAGAAGTAGCAAAGAATGTGCAAAGTTAAGGAGAAATGGGCACTCAGTCAACTTCGTTGTTGTGTGAAGATGGTACAAAAATTGTTATGTTTCTTGTTTTTACATTAGCAATTCCGATCTTGTCTACCCTGTTTGTATTTTCTTCACTGGAAAACTAATAGTATTATGACAGTGCAAGTAAAAGCTGATGAATTTCGAGTAGAAATGCTTTTTCTACAAAATGTTTTAAGCAGTCTGTATTTAGCTAACATTTATCTAACTCCATTCCTAACCAACAGTTGGAAGAGAAAATCTTTGCAGTTCAACACCACCTCCTCTCCCTCTTTCACTAGAAGCTGCAAAACCTCCCACTCCCCTTCTCTAGATCTTCCGAGGAGACCTCTGCCAAAACATAGCTTGGTGTTTGATTTTTTTTTTTTTTAAGTAAGAGAAAGAAGAAAACAAAACACTTCCAGCCTCTCGTACACAAAGAGTCAGAACAGGGCACAAGTCCAATTTGTTTCCCTTTCCGTATTTCCTGAACATGTACTCTCACAGAGGCAACCAAGGCAGTCTGCTACATGCTCTACCCACCAGACTTGCTATGGCTCCCTGGCAGAAGCAGTATCAAGGTTATCTGCAGTGTGACCCTGGTCTTCAGGGTGGGCACTAAAACAGGGACATTCCCAGGATCCTGCCTGTCTGGCAGCAAATAAGATCCTGTCATTGACAGCTTACGGAAAAACTCTTCAGTGATGCCACCAGCCCACATTGAAGATTCTGAGTCTCCCTTGTCATTATTTCTGTAGCTGTTAACTATTTCTTGTGCAATATGTGGGTATGGAGGCTTTTTTCCAAAGCAGAGCATGGCCAGGCTTTCCAAGGGCTTGCCCAGGAGGAGGCAGACAGAGAGCATCTGCCCCACAGTCACCTGCCAGCATCTGGGAGAGGCTGTACTGAGGTGAACCGGGCTGTGCCCTGGCCTTGGGAACTAGCCTCCCTGCTCCACTGTGGGCAAAGTCTGTGTGAAGGAAATGAAAGAGGCTCCCAGCCCAGGCTCATGGCCAGCCCATGGGTGAGGTCGCAGGGGAGACAATTGAACAAGCCTTGTGCAAGCAGATCCCTGCTGGTGTGGAGTGATGCCTGTGCCAGGGCCACTGAGCAGTCTGGAAGGTAGCAGCCTGAGCATGCCAGGCCAGAGCTAGTGGCAGGAAACTGTAATACTACTTTTTATTAAAAAGCCTATTTTGCTTCTCTTTCCTGTCTAGAAACTTTTTTCCTTAAAACTTGCTGATCAGCTGGGAAACTTCAGTGCAGTCTCCTAACCACTAATGGCTGCCAGGCTTGCTTTCTTCCTACCATGGATAAGAAATTAAATCCTGTTGCCATTGACATGTAGGCTATGTCAGTTCCAAGATGGTGAAGAAGACCTCCAAAAGCACCCACCCCCCAAAGTTTCTATACCTACAAGACCACAGCTTCCAGGGAGGCTGTCGCCTCTTTCTAACCTTTACAAGCCACAGGTGAGCAGCAGCTCTGGCATCTCACTCAAGCTGCACAACTGGTGTGTGATCGTCTGAGGCTGCAGGGATAGTCTTGGACAAAAAGCTGAGGTGCTTGGGAGGTGGTCTCATCTCTTAATTTTCAGTTTCTAGACATTCTGAGGGATGTCATAGGAGGCTTTCTTGCATGAGAATTCTCTGGTGCAAATCTATGGATTTGCCTTCTAATCTCCTTGTTTTGCTACTGTTCCCTCACAGGACCACTCCAACCATAGTCTGGCAGATCATCAAGAAATACCAATGCTTCCAGTTAACTCTTGGCAAAGTGGTGTGAATCCAGCAAACTTTCACAAGATACCCTCATCAGGTGCTGCAAAGTAAAATGAAACCTTCAGCATATAGTAAGCAAGGGAATGCAGAATCCTGGTGAATCCTTGGATTGAGCACATGTCCAGCTCACAGTGCTTCTACTGTCAGAAAATGAAATGTCAGCATCTCCTGTTCTTCCCCTTTCTCCTTAAATACCCCTTTGAATCCCATGATTCATAGAATCATAGAATGGTAGGGGTTGGAAGGGACCTTTGGAGATCATAGAGTCCAACCACCCTGACAGAGCATGATAACCCAGGGCAGGCCACACAGGAACATGTCCAGGTAGGTTTCGAAAAATCTCTAGAGGAGACTCCAGAACCTCTCTGGGCAACCTGTTCCAGGGCTCTGTCACTCTCACAGTAAAGAAGTTTTTCCTCATGTTGAGGTGGAACTTCCTGTCTTCTAGTTTATGACCATTGCCACTTGTCACAGGGCACCACTGAAAAAAGACTGTCCCCTTCTACTTGACACCCACCCTTCAGGTATTTGTAAAAATTAATAAGATCCCCTCTGAGTCTTCTCTTCTCCAGACTAAACAGCCCCAGGTCTTTCAGCCTTTCCTCATAAGAGAGATGTTCCAGTCCCTTAATCACCCTCATAGCTCTCTGTTGGACTTTCTGTAGTATTTCCCTGCCCCTCTTGAACTGGGGAGACCAGAACTGGACACAATATTCCAGATGGGGTCTCAGTAGGGCAGAGTAGAGGGGGAGAAGAACCTCCCTCTACCTGCTGGCCACACTCTTCTTTATGCACATCAGGATACAATTTTCCTGGCCACAAGGGCACATTGCTGTTCTATGGATAACTTACTGTCCACCAAGACTCCAAGGTCCTTTTCCATGGAGCTTCTTTCCAGCAGGTCAATCCCTCCTATACGGGTGCAGGGGGGTTATTTGTCCCCAGGTGTAGGACTCTACACTTGCCCTTGTTGAACTTCATTTGGTTCCCATTTGCTCAGCTCCCCAGTCTGTCCAGGTCTTGCTGGATAGCAGCACAGCCTTCCAGTATATCAGCCACTCCTTGCAGTTTCATATCTTTGTCAGACTTGCTGAGGGCATACTCTATCCCTTCATCTAGGTTGTTGATGAAGATGTTGAATAAGACTGGACCCAGTACTGACCCCTGGGGAACACCACTACTTACAGGTCGCCAGCTGGATTCTGCACCACTGATCACAACCCTCTGAGGTCTCTTGTTCAACCAGTTCTTAACCCGTCTCACTGCCTGCTCTTCTAACCCACACTTCCTGATCTTTCCCACGAGGATGTTATGGGACACAGTATCAAAAGCCTTGCTGAAGTCAAGGTAGACCACATCCGCTGCTCTCAATGCATCTACCCATTTGGTCACACGATTGTAGAAGGCTATCAGATTAGTCATACATGACTTCCCTTTAGTAAATCCATGTTGGCTACTGTTGATAACCTTCTTTTCTTCCATGTGCTGAGATATGAAGTCCAGAATGAGAAGCTCCATTACCTTTCTATAGATGGAGGTGAAGCTGAGTGGTCTGTAATTACCAGGGTCTTCCTTCTTGCCTTTTTTTGAAGACTGGAGTGACATTAGCTTTCCACCAGTCCTCAGGCACCTCACCTGTCCTTCATGATCTTTCAAAAACGATGGAGAGTAGTAGAGCAACAACATCAGTCAGCTCCCTCAGCACTCGTGGGTGCATCCCATCAGGGCCCATGGATTTGTGTGTGTTCAGTTTATGCAATTGATTTCTAACCCAAGCCTCATCAACCAGCGGAGAGACTTCTTCCTTCTAGGCTTTCACTCTTACTTCCAGAGTCTGGGATTCCTGAGGGCTGGTCTTAGCAGTGAAGACTGAAGCAAAGAAGGCATTCAGTAACTCCACCTCTGCATCCTCTGTCACCAGGTCTTCTGCATCATTCAGCAGTGGGCACACATTTTCTCTATTCTTGCTTTTACCATTGATGTATTTGAAGATGCCCTTCTTGTTCTCCTTTACTTCCTCGGCCAGAGTTAATTCCAAGAGGGCCTTGGCCTTCCTTGTTGCATCCCTGCATACCCTGACAACATTCCTATAATCCTCCCAAGAGGCCAGACCCTTTTTCCACATACTGTGAACTTTTTTCCACATGAGTTTTTCCAGCAGCTTATTTCTCATCTGTGCTGGCCTCCTGTCTTCTCTACTTTATTTTTTACTCAAAGGAATGTACCTGTCTTGAGCTTGGAGAAAGTGATATTTGAATATCAGCCAGCTCTCTTGGGCCCCCATACCTTCTAGAGTCTTAGCCCAAGGCATTCTTCCAAGTAGGTCTTCGAAGAGGACAAAGTTAGCCCTCCTGAAGTCCAGGGTTGCAATCCTACTTATTGTCCTACTTCTTCCTCATATGATACTAAACTCTACCATGTTGTGATCAGTGCTGCCAAGGTTGCCCCCAACCAGACCATCTTTGTTCATTAATACAGGGCCCAGCAGCATGCCTCTCCCAATTGGCTCTTCCACCAGCTGCATCAGAAAGTTAACATCAGTGCACTGCAAGAGCCTTCTAGATTGAGTATGATGTACTGTGTGGCCTTTCCAACAAATATCAGGGTGATTGAAGTCACCCATGACCACCAGGGCATGTGATCTTGAGGCTGCTTCCAGCTGCCTGTAGAAGGCCTCACTGACATTCTCTTCCTCGTTTGGTGGTCTGTAGTAGACACCCAGAGCAGTTTCACCTATATTAGCATAACCCTTATTTCTTACCCATAAGCTTTCAACATGTTCTTCATCCCCCACCCTGGGTAGAGCTCTATGCATTCTAGTTGCTCTCGCACATGAAGAGTGACTCCACCACCTCACCTTGTGGTCTGACTTTTTCTGCAACCTTTCCACAAGCAATAAAAAACCTGTCAAACATCCAGCATCTCCAGGCCTGTCCCAGGACAACTCACATGCCACTCTAGGGCTTGAAGACTTAACACACAAATCTTTACAGAGATTTCATTACTTTAGGAAGCGTGGGCAAAAAAGCCCCCAGTCATTGACAGCTTACACCAATAGTAGGACCCTTCTTCCCTATCATACAGGCCATTCAAAGAACCCCTCTCCTGAAATGCTTTCTCTGAAGCTCCAGTTTGCAGGTTGGGGGTTGCTGCCTTTCTGAATTGACTATTCTTTGGAAATTATGCTGGTAACTACATTAGGAAGACAGTCCTGGAGCTTTGCCCTGTCCTATTAAATTTCATGAGTAGTTTGCAAAAAATCCCTTGACAGCTTGCAGGTGTAGAGGCTGGGAGAGTAGTAACTCATGAAAAGGACCTTCATGCTGAGTGGACCCTCCTAATAAATGAGCTTAAAGAAAGTAGATTGTTTATGTCAGCATGGCCAAGTATAGGAACTTTCATCCGGAAGTGAAGAGTTGGCTTATTGTGTGGGAGGGGTTTTCAGAGAAGCCAGAAAGCTGCTGGAGATGCAGATGGGAAGGTCATGGTGGACAATAAGAAGAGTGAGTGCAGGTATGTGCTGTGCTGATGCCAGAGGGATAATGCAGTTCTCTGGTGTGTAAAGTGGACAGTGAATGGGAGTGGTGGGATTGTGTTTCTTCTGTGTTTGGCACTGGCGAAGAAGCCGTTTGGATGCTGCATCCAGCCCTTGTCTGGGTTACCCGATCTATCCTATCAAGGGGAAGGAAGAGTGAGGAATGGGGAAATGAAGGAGACTGAGCCTTGTGTATGGCCTGGAATCATCCCACTTAATATTAGGCACCAAGCTACAGTCTCAAAGGTAGGAGCGGAGTTGCCTTGTACAGTTGGTTAAGAGGGAAAGGATTCCCCAGTGCCTTCAGCCCTGAGGGGGTGCAAGTCAGGCATAGCTCTGGCTGGGGCGCCCTGCTCAGCAGCCAACCCACAGCATTCAAAGCAGTTAAGGGAATATGGCATCACACTGCACAGACACCTTCCCTGGGAGTGGGCTGCTTGGTGGAGGTGACAGATGAATGCATGACTACATCCATCCACTGACCATTGTACTGCCCGTGGTGTGTTGTGAATTGAATTGCCATTAACCTCTGAACTGTTAAGTGCCACTCATCTATATTAATTACAAGAGGAATAATCGATGGTGCCTTACAGAGGGGGAAGTGATAGGTATAGTGGTTATAGAACATGGAGATGATGTGCACTGGATCTAGCCTGAAACCAGAATGAAAATGTGTTTCCCTTCTGAAACAAAATCAAGCCCTTTAAAGATAGAGGGGATTGGAAAGCTCTGAGAAGAGCCAGCTCAGGGCAGGGAGCACCCTGATGATGGTGAGGATTTTTCACCCCCACAGGGGGACAGTAACTCAAATGTAAGTTTGTCATAGAGCTATCTGGCTTTGATGGGAGATTCTGTCCTGGGCTGAAGGAGAAGCTTCATCAAGAACTTTAATAGCCACAGCAGTCAGTGGAGCATTTGCTGGGAAGAAGGTGTTTCATGAGCATATTAAGTGCCTTGTCAGGTGGGGTTTTTTTGTTTGTTTGTTTTTTGTTTTGTTTAGTTTGTTGGGGGGGGGTGTTTGTTTGGGGGGGGGGGGGTGGGGTTCGGATGGCCGTCTGTGGTTGCTGTTGTGGTCGTCGGGTGGTTGGGGCTTCGCTGGGTGGGTGGTGTCGGGCGTTGGTCGGGGGGGGGGGGTTTGGGGTTTGTTGTTGTTGTTTTTTAATGGGTAACTTAGATTGTTCTCTCTCCCTCCTGTAGGGTGATGTACTGCATGTTATAGAGACAGATGGAGGGAGGGAAACTTCTGTCTGACCATGTGGTTCTTCAATTGTTGGCTTTCTCTCTTCAAGAAAAAGTCAGTTTCAAACTAAAACTGCCATTTAGAAGCTTCTTGTCAGAAATGCTGAAAACTTTTTTTCAGCTGCAACTGTTGACATGAACTCAGCATGTTTTCATTCAGAACAGCACAATATGTCAAACTTAAAATTCACTGAATAATGTTTTTATGACCCACTCTGACTAAAGAGCTTCTGCCCCAGAGGGTAAGAGGCAGGCAAGCAGCTTTGCCCCTGGGACAGCTGGGATGAGAGTGCAGCAAGGCACAGCACACTGCCAGGACAAGCAGCTGGTGCTCAGGGTGATGGGGGTGACAGTGGGTGTTACATGGTCTCATGCTCATCACCTTCAGGAGTGTCCTCCAAGCGGAGGTGAAGATGGAGCTAGCAAAGCTCTGTACCTAGGTTAGTGAGGGACTAAACAAGACTCCAATGAAATTCAGTGTTGACAGAAGCTAGCTAATGGCTCCTCAGAAGATTAATTTTAAGTGCTTATACTTTATTGAGTTTCCCAATTAACTGCAACAGCCCAAGGAGAAAACAAATCAGCATGTTGCTGTGGGTAGCCAGCTCTGGCTCCCTGAGCAGTAGTGAAGTGAATGCAGCAAGCAGGGTGTTAGGCTGCTGAGGAGATGTGGAAAATGAGGCTGAAAAAATCCACACTGCAGGATGGCTGTGATCAGGTGAGTCTTTGATCTTTATCCCTAGGCCAGGGTAGGGGTGACAGATGTGCTGAGAACCTCTTTCACCTCCAAGAGCCTGGCACAACCAGGCACTATCATTTAACGCCCAACATGACCAGCAAGCAGGGTCCTACAAGTCAAGCCCAGGTCAGCAGGATCCTCACCCAGGGGAGCAGTGAGTGGCAGGGCTTTTCTTTGGGATTGTAATTACAAGGTCAGAGGGATTAATTACTCATAGCCTCATTTCGTTAAGAAAGAAAACAAAAGAAGTACTTCTGCTGTCCATCAGGGATAGAGCTCATTCAAAACCTAGACTTGTTAATGGAGTGCAGCTTTGGATGGCTGAAGCTGATAGTCCTATGGCATCCTAGCATCATTTCCACCCCCTTTATGATCCCCTTGGTAATCTGATCAGCTCCTACATATCCTGGAAAAGGGGGCAGCCCTGGACAGCCAGGGATGAAAGACAGGGGGAGGCAGGGTGGCAGCAGCATCCATTTAGAGAAATAAAGCTGCTATGGAAAATGGCACCTTTGGAAAATGGGAGGAAAAAACCTGCTTTTCTGTTGTTATAGTTATTGTCTTTTTTTTCTTCCACAGTTGACAAAACCAGGCTTTGTACTCAGTCACCATAAATAAACAGAATTGCACCTGGGACACATCTTAATTGGATCCTCAATTTTTTCAGTGGAGGAACATTCCTATGAAATCCTGACTGTTAGCTAATAGTTCACTCCAAGAGAGTGAGATTGTAATAATGCTATTAAATAACTCACTCAGTGTTCACTAAAACTGGGTGTGCAGCTCTGTGGCTGTTTCCTGCAGGAGCACCTCAACCAGGCTCCTGGAGGTAAATGGGATGGTCCAAGGCTTTGCCTCAGGCCACATTTCCTTCTAGGGCTGTGCACCTGTGATGTCTTCAGAGGTGACAAAGATCTATGCTGGGAGACTACCCCATGTCCCTGTCTCAGAAGGCAAGTGTGAAAAGGGGTCAGGACTGCAAAGCATCAGGGCAGGCAATAGGCGTGTAATGCCAGTCTGTACAGAGGAAGCAAGTCAGAAGTAATTAGCCTTATATAATGAGGCTGAAAGGCAATGCACATAAAACTGCTGAAGGGAAGTAGTTTTTCCCTGGTATGTTAGCTGTGGAAGTCATTAGCTCAGTGCTGTTGTGGCAAGTCCAACACCAGAACAGGCATGTTTTGCCCCTCATTCCTGCTGCAGTGTGACAGGGCTAGGGCTAGATGATGTTAGAATCCATTGCTTAATTTTTTTCTATATGCTGAAGAATGATACATAACCAATATTAAATGTTAAAGGTTTCCATACAAGTTGCTCTCACTGATGTGCAACTTCTGAGATTCAGTTGCAGTTGTAGGAAGCTGATTCCTTGGGATTTATTGGTAAGGCTAGTAGTCAGAAGGGATATTTGAATACTAGTGGTGATGTGTGGTTGATCTAGGGTAGGCCTGATAACCTCACTTCGTAGCATGTTGTTACACCACCAGGTGCTGGGCTCCATCCCTGTGGTGGTGAGCTGCTGGCCTGGAGAGGTTTCAGGGCGATAGTCCCTTCCATGCTGACATTTCAGCTGGATGCAAATGGTGTGAAGCTGTCCTCTGTTTAATGGGGAAGGTCATATATGGGCACTGCTTCGGGCTCTTTACAGTTCCCCATTGCTTTAGCAAACCAAAGTGCTAGGGGATGATGTTTTCATTGCGGCTCGGGCTGTTATAATAGCTGTGCCCTGATGTCCCGTGGAGGCAGGACAGTGGGTTGGAGTTTAATCCATAGTGTTCAAGGGGCTTGTATTTTATATTCTATTTCATATATTATTTTATTTTGGATTTTCTCCTGTAATCTCCCAGTGTTGTGCACTTACTTTAAAGGAACGTGACAGGGCTTTTAAAATATGTGTGGCAGACGTGGAATGGAGCTGTGTGACTGGGTATGACTTGTGCACAGGCAAAGCTGGTTTAAAAAACTCCAGAGGTAAATCAAGCCTGGGAAATTTGAGATTTTGTAAAAAATTTGTCTGAGTTTGCAAACAGTATAGCTAGCTTGAAAAAGACTTGAGGGGTTTTTGGTCTTCAAAATAGCACAACCAGATGGCAATAGGCTATTTTTGAACTTTGGTTACATAATTTTGCTAAATATTTTTCTTCTTTCTGCAATTCAAAATTATCTGTAATTCAGACTGTGGCAGTAGTCTCCTGACATAAAGACATTCCTAATGTGCCCTGTGTCAGGGAGCAGCCAGAACCAGACTGCCTGTGAGGGTAGCAGAGCTGGGAACTGAGATGGCCCCAGATGGGATGTGCCCTCCCAAGCAGCATAGTTCCTGGGGAACAAAGGCACAGGCAGAGTGGGGCTGATCGTGAGGTCCAACATAGCAAGTGATGAGGCAGGTCTGGGCCAGGAGTGGCTGTGAGTCCCAGGTGAGGCAAATTGTGGCCAGGAAAGAGTTTTGGTGCCCAGGGAGAATGTGCATGGACCATTTAAGTTGTCCAAGGGGAAAAGCAATGCCTGGGAGAAGAGAAGGTGATAGTTGTAGAATTAAAAAGGGTGCCAAGGGGTCCATAAATGGCACCAGTGCAAAGAGGCCATAAATGCTGCTTTAAGGGAAGTCATGAAGTTGTGCTGCCCACACCATTCTCCTGCAAAAGAGTATGATTTTTTTTTTTGCAAGAAAACTATTTTGTTGCTCTAGTCTTAAGCATCCATTGCCATTAAGTAAATGGTTGGAAGGCAAGAAACTGTCCCTTCTCAGTTCTTGAGTGACAAGGCTGCAAAGCTCCAACTGAAGCAAGCCCTACCTGAGAGCATAAGGGACCGCTGATAAGGTAGAAATCACACTTCTCTGAAAACAATGTAAATAGCTTTTATAGGTATATTTTTCTTCTTTGAGAGACCTCAAAACTCTTTATGAAAGAGGTCAATGTTTATTTTTTCTTGTTTCAGCCTTCAACATGACTAGAACTAAGGAGTCATTTCAAATAAGGAGAATTTTCCTGGTTTTCAGTCTGTCTTTTGCATGTAGCTTCAGAGGGTGCAGTTTGCTTCACTGCTTCCTCAGTGCAGTTGGTCACCAGATTGGCTTCTCCTATGCTGAAGATACTTGCAGACCTTTAGGGGAAATTAATTATGTATTAAAGGAGTATCTTAAACCAAATTTTATTAAATGTGAATTAAAGTGCGCCTTCTGAAAGACTGAATTTTGGTTTAATAATGTTAAAAAAAAAAAAAAAAAAAGGAAAAAAAAAGGAAAAAAAATCAGGTTGCCAGCATCCGATTACTCCATAAAAAAAAAACACGACTCATGATATTACAAATAAAATTTGTACTAATTTTCCCTCTTACTCGTAATATTTTCCTGTTGACTAGGTCATAGGTATGTAGTTGCCATGGGTTGCCAGTTGTCCTGTATATTTGTAGAATTGTTTAGGTTGGAAAAGACCTTTAAGATCATTAAGTCCAGCCATTAACCCAGCACTGTCAAGTCCACCACTAAACCATGTCTGTAAGTGCCACATCTACCCATCTTTTAAATACCTCCAGGGATGGTGACTCCACCACTTCCCTTCATCATACACTTCGTCAACCACTTCATCACACAGAACAGCAAATAACTCCTACCACTAGACCACGCTGAAAAAATAGCAATAGATGATTTTCCACCAGAAAAATGAGGGTTTTTTTACAGGATTACTTTTTAAAATGACAATATTTTGCTAATGTAACTGATATTACTGGAATGAAATTGCTGAGGATGGAGAATGGTTCAGAAAAGCTTTGTCCTAAAATCTGTTGGGGGTTTTTTGATCAAAATGAGTGCCCTAAAATTCTTTCTTAAATATTTGACTCACTTCAGGTTCCTCAAAATAAATGCATCCATACAGAAATACTTCTGCAGTATCACTGGAGAGAGGGAAAGGGATGGGTAGCTTAAACCAGTCTACTTAGCCTAAAAGGGTAACAATTTTTTAATTTCTTTTTCAGGTTGCTCTGATTCTGATTTCTTAAAATACTTTGATTTAGGATTAAAGCCAAAAAGTCTCTGCTATTTGCACAGTCCTAATCTGATCTATTTGGAGTGGGGTGTTGCTTCTGTCCACTGGAAAGACAGATGATTCATCAAGCCACAGAAGTCTCATTGTTCACATCTCCCTATAACATGTGTCTGCTGTCACCCACAGCATAACATTACCCCACGCTATGCATCGTCTGTGGATCTGACAAGTCTCTCAAGATCTTCAGCCTTATCCATTTTTGTGAGATTACCAGCTCTCAACAGGTTGGTCTGTGTTTATGTTTGCTTCTTGAGAACCTCATGAGAGCTGAGGGCATGGTAAAGAGACTGTGGAGTTGTGAAATTCTTGTCTGGATTTCTAGGTCTGTCCTTTCTCCTCACCTCTTCCCCATCTTCTGTAGTTTCATGGCTATCTAAGACCACATTGCCAATGGCTGGATGAACTGCTAGCACTTGTCTCCTGGGAGCAAAAATACAGACCTTTCGGAGCTGACCTGGCCCAGAAATAGTGGAAGCCACATGCACAGGTTGTTTTCCCTAGAAAAGAGATGATTACACCTTGTTCCCACTGCTGGCACACCACTGTTGCAGGACCAGGTGAAGCAGCCTGCTTTACTGCTTTCCCAGGTGTCCCTGCTCATTTGAATCAGTTGGGAAGTGATAGGCACACTCACATCTCTTCTTTACAGTTACCATGTGAGAGGACCACAGCATCACACATGGGCCATTTGGTTTCATGAGCCTGGGCAACTGATGTGAGAAAGCTTATAGCCAAAGTGGTATGGATTTGCATGGGAGACAGGACGGCCTGGACCACTGCTTTGGGGCACAGGGAGGAGCTGTGTGAGGATGATCACCTTCCCCTGGAGCTGCTCATCCCACCACCCGGTGAGAATCAGTTGTGGCATGTGAAAAATTTGGGTGAGAGTATATGGCAAGGGAAGGACTGGGGTTTGGAGCCAGGGCTCATGCTGCAGGAAGTGGGAAAAGGCTGCCAGGCTCTGGGGCTTGCCATGGAGCGTGAGTCACCTATGGCAAAAGGTGCAAGTAGGCCTTCATTAGCATGTTCAATTGATGTTTTACTGTGTTAGGTGATGAGGAAGCACCACACCATGAACTAACTGTAGGACTTGTCTGTAGGCAATGTCCCTCAGCCAATGTCCCTCAGCCATTCTTCAGAAGGGCCAGGGTGTTAAAAAATGGGATAACTTGTTTGTCTGAGCCTTGGCAAGGTGGGAGTTGCTAATCACCTTCAGGAGAGTGCCCTCAAAAGTGCACTGGCTGCTTGCTAGCAGGGTGCAGAGCCTTTCTCCTCCAGTCCTACAAAATTTCTTCAGTCTAATGAATATGGCTGGATCTCCTTTCTGGCCAACACCTCATGAATGTGCCACAATCTGAGCTCACTGACATGCTCAGAGTTTGTCTGTTTGGGGTAACCCAGGGCTAGTTTTTTCCATAGCAGCTATTTGGTTTTATGCATGATCAATTTTATTCTAGGTTGAATGACCTTTTGTGTTTTAGCATAACACACCTTGGATGAGTTGAGATATTTAAGAATGGGGATTGCACTTAAAATTAACACCCTACTTGAATCTGATTTGCCTTCCAAGTATAGGCATGGCCCAAAGTCAGGCCAGGAGCTATGGAGACAGTTGCCCCAGAGGAAAGCCTTTACTGGAGTGGGACTGAGCTTACAGGGTTGGATCAGTGGTGTTTGGTGTCAGAAAGATAAACAGAGAGTTTCATTCATAGTGATGGTGAAGAAGTCTTTCAGGCTTATGCCAGTTTTTTTCAGAAGCCAATCTATTTTTATTTTTTTTTTTAGATGTGCAGGGCTTTCTGATGATCAGATGACCTCATTACAATGTTTTACTGAAGCAGTTATGGGCAGAGTATGGCTGTTTCCACCTGGTCTCAAAGTCCATCACCCAGGTGTCCCTGGGCAGTGACAAACCCTTAGCAGTCCTGGCCTGAAATGAGACAACCACAGCTGGAGATCTGTGCTGGCCCTGTAGTTATGAATAGAGAACACAACTCCTCCAGCAGAGACATACCTACAGTTTTGGGTTCCTCTTGATAGATGGCTTTTCTATTTTTATCAGGAGGAGGTGCTTTTTTTACTTTCCCTGGTGGTGTTTAAACCTCTAAGTGAGAAGATTGCTTGTTTTCCAGCTGTGAGAGGCAGCTACCTCTGGTCTGGTGAGGATGAGTGTGTGGCGGCAGCAGTCAACATCTGTCTCTGTCAGTTCAGTAGTAAAAAAGCAAGAGACTGATCTGTATCATGAAGATGATGGTTGGGAAGAGGCTTGGACTGAACCTGGTCTGTTCGCTTTCCCCTCCCAAACGCAGGTGCCCATAGGGCAGGCAGTCATACATGGGGAATGGTGGCCAGAAAGCTTCTGAGATTTGCAGCCCTTGGAAACAGAGGCAAGGCCCATGATGAATATTAATGGTGGCCCCAGGGGGTTGCTGGGTTACAGAAAACATTCAGCGCTGGTTTCATTCTCACCCTAAAACTAATGTCTGATCTTTCATCCTCAATCAGCAACACTTCCAACCCCATCCGACTTCAGTGTCCTGGAGAAGACTATGTTTAAAGGTGAGGTCAAGGTAATTTCAAGAAGCACTAAAAGAAAAAGCGAGGGCAGGCTGGCAGCCAAGAAAGGGAAAATTTGCCCCATTGTTAAAGGAAGAAAAGAACATCAGAGGTCTTTTTAAAATGTCAAGAGTCAAGTATTGCTGTGTGCTCTTTGCTTATTGAGTAGAGTTTGAGGGACATTTGCTTTAAATATACCTTCCATACAAATATACAGAAACATGTTTTTTAGTGAACTTTAAACATTAGCTATAATAGTCTTTGGATAAAAAGGCAGTCATTATTTCTTCGAGCACACTCTCTACTGCGGAGCAAATGTTCCAATGTGGCAGGATGGTGGCTTTAAAAATAACTGTTCACTCCAGAGCCTCCAAGTGTGGCTGGGAGGTAAATTAAATGTTTGACTGTGAGCAGTCATTGATGTGGTCCAAGAGCTGCAGTCGGCAAGTTCTCGTTTCACTGAATCCAGTGGAAATTCGAGACAGTGGGAAAAGCTTGCAGAAAAAGAGAAGGTTTGGGTGTCTTCAGGAAGCTCCAAACCTTTCAGGAGCTATTTTTAAAAGTCATCACTTCTGACAGATGTCATAACACAACTGTTATGACATCTGTGATAAAAATCACAGGAAACTGGGTGTAAGTTGTTATCTTGGGTGACATACCTGTGCCATTTCTCAAGGTACTTGTCCAATCTTTTTTAAAATGTCCAGAGATGGAGACCCACATGCCTTGGCTCAGAAGCTCCAGTGCTTTACTGCTCCTACCAACCCAAAGCACTGCTGGGTTCTGTCTGAATCTCCCCTGCTGTAATTTACACACATTGTATTTGTCCTACCCACAGTAGAAATGGGTTATAATGATTCACTAATTTCTATATGCCCTTTGAATTCATCCTCTCTTCTTCAGGCAGAACAGACACAGTTTTTCTGACCTTCCCAAGCAAGTGGTGTTTTTGGGTCCTTGTTCACCCAGTTGTTGTCTCCTCTAAACTCCTCCCCCCCGCCATGACCTTCTTAAATTGCCTCCAAAGTGAACCCAAGCTAAAATCCTACCAGTGTGGACGGACTAGAATTACTTCATGTGTCTTATCAGCAGCAATCCTGTTTGTAGGTCATGGTACAGTATTTGACCTTTTTGCAGCAGCAGTGTTAATTCACAGTCAAGTTGTCACCCACTAAAACTTTCAGATCCTTTCCTACCCAGATGATACCAAACTAGCTTCTTATCTCCCATAAACATGAATGCCTGTTCCTTCCTACAACTGGGACTTTGAATTTGTCCTCATTGAATGTCATCCTACTTTTTTTTTCAGAATATTTCTCTGATTTTTTTGTGGTTACTTTACATTCACTTGTGATGCAGTGTGGAGCAGCCTACCCCACAATGAAGCTATTTGTGAATATAGTAAGCATCTTTTCTATCCCATTATTAATGTTAGTGATGAAGATACTGAAGGATGCGAGACCCTGCAAAGATGTCTTTTGGACTGCAAATGCCTCCAGTGTCACTGTGATTGATGACTGAGCACAGCCATTGAGTACTGCTGTACCCCTTAATTATAGCTGTCAGGTTACTGCAGACTGTTCCCCAAGAGGTCTCCTGGACCCCAGCAACACAGACCTGGCAAGGGAAGCTGTGAGCCCACCAGTGCTGGCTAGCAGCATGCTTGCTATGCTGGCCAGCTCTCCTTTGGGCACATCAGCAGCCCAGCTCACCACTGCACCCACCGCCTTCCCCAGGCACAGCATTCCAGCGTTGTTTTGTTCTTCATCCTGGACTTGGTACGTATATATTTTCCAATGGGAATATACTGTGACAAGAGGGATGGGAGAGTTTTCATTTTTGGCAAAACATCAATTTCATGAGACATTTCAGGATATGTGAAAATATTGACTTTGTCTCCACTTGTTAATTTTCAAAATTATTTTTTTTATTTTTTTTTTCCCTTTCAGTCAGGTTTTTCTTTTCCACTCCCTACTCTCATTGCCACCTCCCTTCAACTTTTCCTTTATCTGCACGCCAGGGAAAGTACAATGCTCAAATATTCTTTCCAAATCTTCCCTTTTCCACCGTCTAACCTTTCAAAACTTCAATTTGGAAAAGATGGAGAATGGGAAAAAAAAGAACTGTAAACCCAAAAATGCTGAATTTTCTAGTGCATGTGTGGAGCCATTCTTATGCGGTGACGTGAAGGAGAATACTAGCTAAGAAAAAAATAACATTAATGTCTCAAAGTGGCCAAGAGGAAGCAACAGGGAAGAAGGGAAAGCAATGCAAAAGCAAAATGCATTAAAAGGTGAGGAATAGGAGGTGTTCTGCTCTGACGTGACAATGCATAAACATATTCAGTGTTTAAAAAGACTTGATATTCTCCTTTCTCTCCCCTCTGCTTTGCCCTGACAGGTTCCTCTGATGGACTATATCTCCTCAGTCTGGTTCTGCTTCCCATGGGGGTGTCTGTGATAGAAAGACAAGTCTCAGACATACTCTGCCTTTCTTCTATCTCTGTAGGACTAAATACATCATTTTCATACCGTAGCAGCAATAAAGATTTTCAGTGACCATACAATGTTACAAAATCCAATTTTAAACCTTTTATTTTTTTTAATGTTTCATGCAAAGAGCCAAGGAATGACTGATTACAAAAGTATAACAGATAAATTCTTCTATAAATTTAAAAAGCAGCACTATTACTTTTAGAGAGGACACCAAATGTGACTCAGAGCAGGACTGCTGACTGGAGTCCAGCTGGCCAACATGTCGTCCCCGAGAGCAATACGGCTGCTAATCTCATCTGCTAGATAATCCCACTCCCTGACGAAGGCAGTAATTAAGGGCCATGTTTTCAACAGCCCTATAAAAACAGGCTTGCTTGACTGCTGGAACTGGACAAATTGCAGCACACATAGATAGCACCATGGAACACATGTTGATTTTCCACGTACAGACACATGCACCTGGAGACACCAAGGGTTTATTCTGGGAGACCTGCTGGAGATGTGGTTGGAGCTGCTTGCATACTCTAAAGGTTGTGGCCCATACGTGCAGCTCCTGCAGGGAGCACTCGCCACGCTACCTGAACTGCAAGGATGACTGTAGGGGTGACAGGATTTCAGGGCCCCCCCTTGCCATGTTGAAACAGAAATTAGACTTTACAAAGTCCCCATTTGCACCAGTGCAGCACAATGGAATAGGATGCACTGCAGTAGGTCCCAGTTTCTGAGGACGGTGTCTCTGAGGAGTATTTCTCCATGTCCACATGCTCTCTATCCTTCCAGAGGCTCAGGTGGAGGCTATTTATGGGTTATTTTTCTTCCTTTTCCTTTCTTGCTTCCTGTTTACAGGATATCTTAACTAGAAACATTTTCTGGTTAAAAATACAGGATAGATGTGAACAGAGAAGGTACATCCCAAGCTTCCTTGAAATCTGCAGTGGTTTGCATCAAGGCTTGTCTATGCTCTTAAAAAAGCAAACCAAAGAGCCCCATCCTCCTGATGGATGGAAATGCCTTCCTTGTTTTGCAAAATGGGAAGCAAGGAGGCAGCTCCTCTGTTGCAGCAGTGAGGACAGAAGAGGGAAGGGAATATGGTATAAATACAGCAGCTTTTCTCTTCATGCCTTACAAGTGCCAAGGTACAGTGCTGAATGTTTGAGCATGGTGTTTTGTACAGAGCTACCTCCTGACCCAACCCATGGCCCCAGATGTTGGTCACCAGGTGAGGTCTCTTGGTAGCCTCTGCAGTCCATCATCCTTCACTTTGACCTAGTATTCCTTTAATACATGCTCCCTAGGAAGGTTCAATTCTTATTTCTCAACTACTACTTGTCCTAATGTTGGCTCTTTACACATTAACACCTCACTGTAGGTGGTAGGTCCTGTTGAACTTCAGTACTCTTACATGGATCTCTTCTGTGCAGTGGTAGCACAAAAGTAAATGGCTCCAGAGTGCCCTGGGACTGCTCTGGTGGCTCTATGCAGCAGGGGAAGGCACACCAGGTTTTATGATACTTGAGTAAGCTGTTTGTTGTAGACTAGCTGCTGAATTTTATGGGCCTATTTATACTTTCTTCTTCAGCCCTTTCCACAATTCCAAAAGAAGAAATCAGGGAAAGCTTATTGCACCAGAGCTTTTGCAACTCACAGCAAAAGTATTCTATGCAGAGGCAGATAAGGGATGATAATAACTAATCCTGCTTGGCCAAATCTTGCTGTTACTTCACTGGTTTAAATCGCAGTCCAGTCACTGGTTCTTGAGAGGCCTTTTCATATTCTTGCCACTTGAAATGACTGCCAAGCTGAAATGTGTGCTTACCTTGGTGGATTTCCTTGTCCTCTGGTGCTTAATCAAGTACTTAGTTAAATTGCTTTTGGCAATCTCTCTAACATTGTGCCTCCACAGAGGCCATGGCTGAGAAACAAGAGGACAAGAGGAAATAGCCTAAGGTAAGAAGAAATGTCCTCAAGTTGTGCCAAGGGAAGTTTAAATTGGTTATTAAGAATAATTTCTTTACTCAATGGGTTATCAGGCACTAGCACAACTTGCCCAGGGCACTGGTGGAGTCCCCACCCCTGGAGATATTTGAGTTGTGTAGACGTAGTGCTGAGGGATATGGTTTAGTCGAGAACTACGCAGCGTTGCATTAATGGTTGGACTCAATAATCTTAAAGGTATCTTCCAGTTTAAGAAATTCTCTGATTCTGTTTTTCTCTGTATCTGGAAAATCTTACACAAAAAGAAGAGGCCAGGTTAGTCTGTCCCAGTGCTAAATAAAATAATTTAATTCAATTTTTATTCTGTTTTATACATATATTTAATTGTTCCTTTCTTCAGAATGTGTTCTAAAGCCTGTCATACCTTTGTTCCCACCATCCTGTCATCCAGGTATGTATGTGCTACATTTGCTATTGCCTAGTCAGGTGTGACTGCCCTGAGGAGTCTTGCTACTAGGACAATGAATTCACATGCCAGAAGGCTCCAGTGGAGATTATTTGTTCTTATTCTCTGTGCATTCCTCCCACTACACTTGTTGACTCTAACACAACATCTTAGATTTATGCTTTTACTTCAGATATTGTTTCCAGTTTGTTGTCTTTATTCCCATTACCTAGTGACCTTATCTGTTATTTTCAACACCAATGTTCTTAACCAAAGCATTCACTTGGTTTGGGGGGACATACCTCAGTTACCTTTAACCTACCACACTCTCACCACATAACCAAACAACTCTGTCCTTACTCTCCTTCTATGTATGTACCTGAATGACCTCTGTATTATTATCTCCTGTGCAAGGTTTAACCCAGCCTGACTCTTGACACTCCTCATTGGTTTCTGAGCCATGACAGTCAGAAATATCATCACCAGTGCCACTTACTTTCCAGGATGCTGCTGGAGCAGTAGAGCCTTCTGTAGTGATATGACCTCTGCCTCATATCATTACAGCAGTATTTGTCCATGACCAGGTGAGTTTGCAGCAGGGACCCAACATGGTCCTGGTAGATTACTATTCCCTAAAATAATAAGACTCAACAAGTTTTTACTCTGTTGCATGTTCTTCCTTCTTATTCTCTACAGTCTTTCACAGCATGATCAGAAACTATACATTTACTTCCTGTAGTTTCAATATTGCATCTCCAGGTTAGTGTGTTTCCTCCAGTGCCTGTGTTGCAGTCAGAACCTCCATTCTCCACACCCCACAAGCAGGAAACTTTAACTTTGTATTCATACATTTCTATCAAAAGACATCTTTTACACAAAGCATCTGTTTCTTCCCACTCTCTCCTAAGCTCAGCCTTTGACTGTCGCTGAACACCAGAGGAGGTTGCTCAGGGAGGTTGGGGTGTCTCTATCCTTGGAAATACTCAAAACTTGACTGGGCATGGCCCTCATCATCCTGTTTTTGGTGATCATGCTCTGCACAGGGGGTTGGACAGCTAAGTCACCAGAGGTCCCTGCCAGCCTCATCCATTCCATGAATGGCTCCAGAAACCCCTACGCAACAGTCTCCAGCCATATTTATGTGAAAATGCTTCCCTTTGCTGTGGTTATTGCCCTGCTGAAGACATGGTGCCAGCTCTGTGGCTGTTCCTCTGGCTTGTCCGACAGTGCAGATCAGAAGCTCTGGGATTTTCTGACATTAATCAGCTTGAGTTTCTACCAACTTTTTTTTCAAAAAGACTGATGGATTTTGTGATGACTACTGATAAACTGTACATATTTCAGAGTCATTGGAATTGCCCTGATGATTCTTTTTCATGTCCCTGTTAGAAGTGTTTTATTTTCCATTTCTAGGTAAGCGAGAAAAAACTTGACTTTCCCAACTCTTGTTTTCAGATTTGGTATAATTGAGTTAATTACTGACATTCTTTTTGATACTTGGTAATTTCAGCCTAAAGACATGTTGAACTTTACAGCTCTAAATACACAGATAGAATGGAAAGGCCAATCCATTCTCAGCTAGACTTAGGTGAAGGCATGGTGAAAAAATAAAACCTTAAATATGCTGCTTCATTCAACTATCTCAGCAGCCATCCATTTACCATGTAGGAAATCATTTGTAAGATTTCATAAAGGTTTGTCCATTGTTTTGGGCATGGCTCTCCTTTTCTTGCTGAATGAAGATCTCATTCTCTCACCTCTCAGTCTGATGGAGCTGGAGACTTGGAGTAGGGCCTTGTACAGTAATTGCACAAGACAACAGTTACTGCATAACCTGAAGCACAGAGAGGTGAGTGACTGCAGACAGCTCTATCATCTGCTGTTAATTGGCACACCTGTTGCACAGACCTGTTGGTACCATGGGATGTAACAGTGGAAGATGAAATCACGGTAATTTCAATCTTCCTGCAAGCTATCATTTAATTTACATTTTAATTAATTTTATAAGTCTTGTAGTTATGAAATATTGAAGCAATTAAAGGCATGAAGCAATTGACACATGCTGGTGTCAATTAAGGGCAGTGAGTCAAAGAGGAGAGTTTGGTTCAAAACAAAGTTCATATGAAAAGTAATGCCTTATAATTTGCAGTTCTGTCGATGTGACATTTTCTAACTTCTTTGAAAATATAGAAATAAGTGAGTAAAATGAGAGATAGTTTTAGAATCTTAGCCATTTTAAGAGATCACTAGTTTCCTTAGCTTTCAAATGGGGAAACTGAAGCAGAGAGAGTTTGAACATCCGTTTCCTGAGCTCAAGATGAAAATCTGCAGCAGAGCTGGGAAACAAATCCTGAACTGTTGAGCAATCCAGGTATGTATCTTCCTTACAAGAGCATTCTTCCAATAGAAAAACGAATTATGAAAGGCATGTGTGGTTTTGTGAGTAGGGTGATGCCTTTGTTACACAGATCTCATGACCTGGCCTTTGGCTACCCGGCCATTTGGTATTCTCAGAAAATGGCTGTTAATAATGAGGGTGTTCCTAAGTCTTGTGATTTTCATACTTATTGCTTTCATAAAACCCCAGTTCCTAGATGCAGAAACATCACTTCTGTGTGAATGAAAAAGAAGTTTCCAGCTGTCAAAGCTGTATAAAATAAAAAGCACTGCTCCTAACTGCACCAAAAAAAAAAAAAAAACATAAAATTAAGAAGAACTTGAATATATTTTTGTATCACCTCTAGTGTACCACACCTTGAGTTTTTTAAGCCACCTCCACGATTCTGAAGGACAGATTTGGGACTTTCAATGTTGCTGATGTTGCACATCAGATGGGAATGAGCCTGGAGGCACTGAGCTGCTCTGAGCAGTCATGGTCACACCAACTGTTGCATCATCTGGAAGATGCCAAGAAGTGGCTGCCTAGGTGGGGGTACAGCAATGCTCATTTCACTTCTTTGGACTATATTTCGGTGCAGGTTTAAGTGCCAAATGGGGGAAAGAAGGGAGCTGGGTTTATTATCATGAGGAAGGCAAATATCTGAAAATTAGGTGGTTTCAAAGCAGCAGCTAATGCAGGTAGATGTTTATGATGGTGAGGGAGCTCAGCCTCCATCAGGTATCAAGCTAAATCTGTGAAAGATGAAGCAAACTGATGACAGATTATTTATGGTCTTTTCACGAGGAGTTGTCTGTTTCTGTGTTATATTCCTGTAAAGACTATGAGGGATGACACAGAGCAGAAAGCTTTTTGTTTGCTTGGTACAGGCAGGGATGGCACACAGCCTGGCCTGGGAGGTGATGGAGAAGAGAGAGGTCTCCAGAAAGTGTTTCTCTCTGTGCAAAGAGATGCAGCTGCTGGGGTGGGGAAACCTGGGAGGAAAACCATCTTTGCAGCAGCAGTCTGAATTGCAAATACCATTTACTTTTATTCTGACTCAGGGCTTGCTCAGGCACCCTGTGCATGCTTGCTCAGGAGCAGCATCAACGCCTTGGGGAGACAGGATGTTCATGCTCTCACAGGGGGCTTGCAGAGCCAGCAGTGTAGGAGCTAAGCCACTTTACCTGATTTTCCTCCATACAGTGTGCCTGCAGGGAGTGCAGCTCCATCCTTCCCTGCTGCCCCTCATCCTTGGCAGGCTGCAGGTCACTTTACTAGTATTTGCTCTCTTCCTCCTTCCAGAGCCCTTAAAGATGTTCTCCCCATGCCTGACCGCTACCTGGATGGGGTTGCTCTTGCTGCTGTGAACCTCTAGTTAATCAGTTGTTTCACACTACTATAACTGGAGAGTTGTGAGACCCTGGAGCAGCCCTGGGCTGGTGAGAGGCTGTTCTTTACCTTCACAGCACCACAGTGCGTACAGCTGATAAAACTAGGTTACTCCAGGCTAGTGAGGGATGGGAATAGATGTGAGCTTCCTGCAGGGTTTCAAGTTGTGTCCTGCAGCTGCTGCACTGGAAAACAGGAGCCATTGTGGCTCTGGAGGCTCTGCTAGAACCCGGGGACACATGCATGGCATCGGGTGCTGAGGAGGGACAGAGAGGACAACCACAAGGAGCAGCCAGAGAGACGTCTATCTTTGCCCTGGTGGGAGGCGGCCGGGTGGAAAAAAACACAAGAGATGGGATGAAATTCAACCAGGAGAGCAATGTCCATGGGCCAAATCTGCTGCAGCTGCCAATGTCATCAACGGCAGGCTTGGCGGTGGGGCGGGACCCACCCTTTCCAAACACGGTGGAGGAGGTTGGATGCTCTCCCAGAAGCAGTGTTGCAAACCCACCCAGAATGGTCCTGACACAGGCAAAGAGAAATATTATTCTCCTGTTTTAAAAATAAAAAGTCTGATAAGATATCCAGAAAACAGTGCTGGCTCAGCCTTGCTCCTACTCCCAGGGCATCCAGGGTGTCACCCTGCTCTGGAGACAGGGACATGGATGTTGCTTGGGGTATGGCAATGTAAGCGCCCAGGAGATGAAGGGACGCTCTCTGCCAGGGAGCTGACGGCAGACTGAAGGCAAAGCAGGATGCATGGGGCCTCTTGGATCCTCCAGCTGCAGAAACAGAGCTGCAGCTCAGCCTCACAGAAATAACCATCAGCTGTGAGTTGCCTGGCTTGCTGCTTTGGCATCAGTCTGCATGCCACTCCTCCTGGTGACGAAGAGCCTCTTTTGATATCACTTATGTGCTTGCCCTGTTTCCATGTAGACAACCCTGGGCTGCTTCTGTGAGGGAGGAAGCTGACCTCTCAAGTCAAGATGGACACAGGGACTACGAGTGTTTGCTCACACGACTGTGTCCCCCTGGATTTTAAGCTACACAAAGCCATGTACAGCCAGGCCCTGAGATGCAGGAGGTGTTCCTAGATGTTCCTCCTCTGCCTCATGACATCCTGCCCTTCACCTTCCTTGCTGTCTGTGGAGGGATCTCCACCTTTTCCAAGCTCAAGAAGCTGCAAGTACTGACATTTTTTCAAATCTAACACTGCAGATCATTAATATGAGGAGAAAATTTTATTAATGTTCTTGTTATGTTGAAATTATACTTCTGCTCCGTAGGCTGGGCAATAAAAGTGAACAGCTGTGTCAATAGTCCATAATGGGAGGGAAAAAGAGTTGTTTACAACCATACTGGCTCTTAGAAAAGGTTTAAAGACTTTGTTTGAAGCTATGTGTGGCTCCAGCATTAAAGTATTGGGGAGTTGCAGAGGTGCTCAGAGCATCTTCCAGCCACGGTAAGGCATATGTAAAACTGAGCAGCAGGAGTGTTCTAAAAGGTGAGGCCAAAGTGCCCGTGAAGATCAGAGCTCAGATACCAACCAAGATTCCTTGTCTGGGACTTGTTGTGGAATGCAAAATGTGCTCACCTATGCTGCTGATAAAGTGCTACCTATGGGTGAAGAGAAGCAGATCAAGGTAAATGTCACTGAAAGCAGAAAGACAAATGCATGGGGAAATTTCATGCAAGAGGTTTATCCTTGTGCTAGCCAGAAGGTTCTGGACCACATGTACCAGAGCAGTGGTGAAGAGTGGTGACTGCTCAGTCATGCAGGGACTGCAGCCTGCAAAAGGGACCTGAATCCACATTCCTTTCAACTGATTTGTGCAAGCTAAGGAGGATTTTGAAAATAACCTTTTTTTTTTTCCTAGATTTTACAGCTTCTTATTTACCCATTTTTTTTCCCTTTGTAGTAGATCTTTCTTGTTTATTTACTCCTCCTACAGTCCCATGCTAATAAGAATTGCTTACATTAGAATTCAGGTTGTTTATCCACTGCTTTCTTTAGCAGACAAAGCCTTAGAAACATTTTTGTAGGTAAAATACTGAAGCTACATGTTTTAGGTAAGTTGGCAGGGGATGCAGAAAGTCTTATTCTGAAATTTAGAGATGTCAATTAAAAAAGGCATGTCTCTGTCATCTAAATGAATGGGTTTTTTCCATGTAATGCCCAAGGTGATTATGCCAGAGAGAGCAGAGAGAAAATATTTCTGTGTTCTTTTCAGTTTTCTTGTAAATCCATTAAGACTCCCAAAGTTACAAGTTTTCCATGTAGTTTTCTTTGTATTTTATGCATTAAGACTCTTTGTTTCCCTTCATTTTAAACATCTCCTCAAAGATGATCTGAATCTTCCTCTAGGAACATCTGCTTTTCTTTATTCACTACAAAGGGAACAGCTTGGTGTGTGCAAATCGTGGAAATTATCACAGGGGACCTGCCTGCCCGCCTGGCTGCCTGCCCAGGGTGCCTGCGCTCCCTGGGCTCTTCAGCTGCTTTCCAAGAGCTTCCTCCATACCTCAACCATCACTTCTGCCAAAGATTGATTCTGGTTTGCTGTGTGTGTGTTTTGGGGTCATATCCCTTAGGAAATTCATGTGTTTGAATGTGCTTAGAGATAGTAAGGCCTGAGACCTTCAGTAACCTGCTTCTGTCCCGCCCTAGGCAGTTGCTGAAGGCAAAGATCACCCTGGTTTGTTATTTCCAGCTTTCTGTCCTGTCAATGCCTGAGCAGTGGGTCTGGCAGCAGCCTCTCTTCCCAGCTGCTGGTGCACTGCATGGCCACCTCTGAGTGCTGCTGGTTCCAGGTCAGCTAGTGGCCATGTACTAGTGTGCTGCCAAGGCATGTCATTATGGGTAAGGGAGTGGAAAAACAAGGTGTGCAGAGAGAAAGCCCTCCCTGACCACAGTTACATCTGAAAACTTCAGCTTCTGTGTCCCTTATAATTCTGTCCTGCCATCGGCATGATTTCATACAATATCTTGGAGGTCCCAAGTTATTTATTCTGGTAGTTAAGCTGTTTCCTGATCCACACCACCTCCCCATAGGCTGGGAGAAAGACAGAAGCCCTTCAGAACAGAATGGCAGAAATGAAGAAGGTCGTCAAAAATGGCACTTGATTAGCGACCTCCTTCACGACCTATCCTCTGCATTTGATGCGGGCAATCAGGACAAGGTGTTGCCAAGGCTACGAGATCTTGTCAGTCTGCCTTCCAGGTCCTCTGTGGCTTCCCTCTTCCCCCGCTAATTGTGCCCAGACTTTCTGTTTAAATACCATCTGCTTCAGCTGCAATTTGCACAAGTGTCCCAAAGGGCTTTGCTCTTGATTCTTGGGTAATCTGCCCTTTTTATGCTAACCCTCTACAGATGGTCTTGTTACAGAGAAAATACACTTGTCTTTGAAGAATGATAAAATAAAGATATGAAGGAACAAAAGACAAGCAGGTCAAATCTGAGATCAATACTGCCAAGCCAGATTCTGCTGAGAACAATTCCTGAAGACAACTTGCAATCAATGCAGCAAAGCAAGAATCAGTCATAACCCGTAAAAGGGTTAATGGATGATCCAGTCTGTAATGAAGTATCTATCTGCTGCACATTCCTGCTCATATTCTGCAAGTAAAATACCTACTGGTATCAGCAGGTGTGTCAGGAGGGGAGTAATGACTTTGCCATGGCGATCCAGAGCACTGATGAGAATCAAACCAGGTTTTAAACTGGCTGAGTTTCAAAGGTTAGATGCTGACCCCTTCCTGTTTTCACTCTCTCTCTCCCCAAGCTTTTTCTTTTTTACATAAAACCAAACTGGAGGTAGGTTAGTGGGGTTGTGCTAGCAAGGAACACAGTGAGTCTGATCACACCATTAGAAATTTATTAAAGAGTAGGACTAGTTCCTTCCCAGCAGGTTTACAGTCACACATTGTACACAGTGTTTGACCACTCTATGTGCACTTCTTGCAGTGTTACAGGAGAATCCAAATAAGTAGAATTTAGGAATATTTTCAGGTTCCTCCTTTTTTGCTGTTTCTCTTGTACTCCTTCAGCAAGTTTAGGAGTACTTTTGCTGACAGCATCATCTTTGGAAAGGCCCATCAGCATTCTGCTACATGCTGTCCTGCTAACACTACGTGTTATTCAAGCTGCTTGCCTGACGCTTCTGATTATAAGACCCTTTTTTCCCTTTTGTTTAGTTCACAGTCTTTTCTGCTTGGGCTGAAATGTGATGTCAGGAACATTCTGACTGAGCCAGGTAGTTTCGTATTTATTGTCTATGTAAAAATGTTGACTTAAAGTAGCAGTTTCTGAGAATACAGCATAAAAAAGTGTATTGTTTTGTCCGTTTTATGAAACGATTGCAGGAGTGATTTGAAATTTGATGAATGTAGTATCAAGACTGCCTTGCTCTGTGAAAATCCTCTAAATGAATGAACCTTCAAAACAATCACAGTTTGCCCAGTAAAGGCTTGCCGGAATTTCACAGCTGAATTCCTCAAGAGTCTTTCTTTTCCATGAGCTCTGTGCACTGCAGGAAGGTTGCCTTGAAACTGTCAAAGCAGCATTGCACTCTCAGATCCCTGCAGCCACTTCTGCACATCACCAGAGTTCTGGGTCCAGCTGGAGCTTCTCTTAAGATCCAACATGAGCAGATGTTGTCTTCAAACACGGGCAGCAAAGAGATTTTCACTTGGTGTCCCATCTTATCTTTGTAACCAATCAGTGTGCCTTGTGGCAAGCCAGGGAAGGGTGCTTAGAGAAAAGTTAGATCTGCTTCTCACAAGGTTACTTTTCTGAGTGTGACTTAGCCTGGCAGGATCTTCTCTACCTCTTTGACTTGCCCACTCATGGTCCTATGGATCAAGGCAAGAATGGACCCCTGGAGAAGTAGGACATCTCCCCTTTTCTCTGGCTATTGCCTGAACTTGCTTCTGATGTCTCTGTACGTTCAGCTGGCTCCCTGATTTATGAGGTGCCTTAATTCTTGTGTGCCTTGGGTTTTCTCTCTCAGCTAAAGAGGTGGGACAAGGGTGAAAAGGAGTAATGATAGACATGAGACACTGTACAAAGGAGTAGAGATGAGCAGGAGGTACCTCTGTCACAAACATCTGCATGCTTGAGGAGAACAGGGCTTGAGACCTGTGCAGGATATTCTTAAGCCCTTTGGTATGGGACTATCGGTTCAGTGTCAGACATGGGATAAAATGGCCTCTGATCAAGAGAGGCTCTTAAACCACAGAAGAGTTGGTTATATAGCAACAAATTAGTTGCAGGGATAAGGGCTTCATGGGCCTAATCTTTGATGAACACCTAACACACTTTTCCTCTTCAGGGGTGATGTTTATCCATGTGCAGGCCAGCAAAGCTATGAACAGGATGGAGAAGGCAAACCAGAGAGAAAAAGGGGGCTCACAAGTCGGAAAGCTGAACACCCTGTCTGAACAGAACTAGCAATGGTCTCCTGGCTCCCATCTGGCATGCAGATACAGGTCTGCCTCTGTGCATGGAGAAAGAAACAGCTCAAAAGACTTTTAGAGTTGTGACTGGCTCTGTGTCACCTAAAATGGTCACAGAAATGGAGCAGGTGGTGGAGTGCTCTGACAGACCTCTCCTCTCCTGAAAGGCCAGACATTTTTCCCTGGTGGGGCTGACATCTCTCTCCCCTTCAGCACACTACCCGAGGGGACTGACAGCAAACAAGACTGGGGCCAAGTTTAGTAGGAGTCAAATGGAAGACATGAGTGGAGAGTGGTTTGCTCTGCACACTCAGAGCAAAGGGATTTCTATGCTGGCAGATTCTGCTGGGTGTGCTGAAAGGTCAGCAATATTTCAAGTCAACCAGCCAATAGCTATTTTTGGCTCCTATTTTTCAAATACCACATCAGAAACAAAGAGTTATTTTGGTCCTTCAGGATTGCTCTGATAACTTTGCTCAGTACAATGTTAAATAATCAAACCCCACAGGAATAACAGCACTGTTTTATAATCCTGTACTATCAGATATATAGAGGCACACAGGGTGGGTGTGTGGAGGGGAGACCTTAACTCTCTCAATGAGTACAAAGCAATATTTATATTATTCGTATCATCTGAGTCCACATATTGCAATGATTTGCAGTATTGTATAGATGTGCATAGAGGTGTGGACTTCTCTAAAAACAAGGGTGCTTGCCCCAACAGGAGCAAATATCAATAGCTATTGTCTTCCATCACTTTTTACAAATGCCCATGCACAATGTGGTTGGTGTGACAAGGAACATCTGAGGTGCCTGCAAAGCCCCATTCCTACACAAACTCTCACCGCAGCTTCCTCCACATCTGTGCTGTGGAAACACCTCCTTTGCCCCAGTAAAGCCTGGTGGAGGTGGAGTGTCTTGATTTCTGAGAGTCTGGTAGCACTGTTACAGCAACAACCATGGAAAGAAAGTCCCAGCTTCTGACTTTCTATGTTTTATGTCACACAGGACCTGAATAGGACCAGTTTCTTTTTGCTAAACACTGTATGTCCCCTTAAATTTGAAAATGTCCCTGGAGAAGACAGATAAGGTAAGAGAAAGGGAGACATAATGTCCAGTTTATGGCTGGTGAGGTTAAACGCAGAGACCTTGCAGACCATCTGCTCCACACCCACAGTATGTTTTCTTAATTGCTACTTAGGTGTCAAAGAAACACACATATTTTCCAGCCTGATCTTCATGGCAGGTGGTCACCACATGAAAAAAATCTGCTCCAAAGTGTCCAGATGGTAACAGTGAGAAACTGACCTCTTCTACAATCACAGAGGAACTGTTTCTATGAGAGCTGGACATTTTTGAGACATGTTCCTCTGATTACCTGCCAATAGTGTCAGGGAACCTAGTGCTGGAGTGAGCCAAGTGTAAGCCAAGACATCCTGAGCATGAGGCCTGGGTCAATGTTTCATCTTTTTATTAAGCTCACCTTTCCAACTCTCAGAAGGCTAAAGGGAAGGCTTTCTTTCTTGTCTTTTCTAATGACCAGAGGGTGGTTATGAAGAAGAGGTAAACTCTTCTCAGGTGTGCACAATGAAAGGGCATGAGGTGAGTCAAGTGTTGTAATAAGGGATAGGACATAAGGGAAAAAAAAACTTCTCAAAGAGGTTGGTCAAGCAGGACAGCAGAGGCCCAGAGAGGATGTGAGAATTCCATCCTTGAAGGTGTTCAAGAATCAATGGGACATAACCATGAGCAGCCTTCTCTACAACTGTAGTCATGCTTTGAGCAGTGCTTGGACCAAATAAACTCTATAGAACCCTCTTGGTCTAAATTATTCTGCAATTTTTCTTAGTTAAAGAAGGTTGCTGGCATGGTCCTCATCCTGTCTGAGTAGCTCAGTGTTTTCCCCAGGAGGCAGGAACGGGATGAAGCCATTGCTTCTGGACCTGGGGGCTCAGCTGTCTGGTGCATACACTGGGGCGTGAAGAAGCCTCGGGAGTTTTCATGTCTGCCTGGGGGATTTGACCATTTTTCTTGCCTCGGAGGTGATTGATTTGTAAAGCATGAGGGAGTTATGAGGCTGTAGTTTATTCTGAACCCCTTAAAAAGCAAAAAACCTACTGCACTTTACATGCAACATCAAACAGCTGTTCATCTGAGAAGGGAAGAGAAAGACCCTGTAGGCTGCTGCTTAGGGTAGCCAGCTGGAAGGTAAGTGTGAATTAGAAAATATTTTGAGTGAGGAGCAACAGTTGAAATGA
Organism: Ceryle rudis; assembly: GCA_033439905.1. Taxonomy (NCBI): domain Eukaryota; kingdom Metazoa; phylum Chordata; class Aves; order Coraciiformes; family Cerylidae; genus Ceryle; species Ceryle rudis. The sequence continues at coordinate 49,648 of JAAGNO010018478.1, forward strand.
AATCCTGAAACCTCGCTTTCCCTTGTCCTCACATCTCCCCAGACACCAGCCCCTGAACTGTGCTCTTTCCAGCTGACCTGGTGGAGGGGAAGCCCTGAAAATTCTTTCCCTGCTGATGGAGTTGTTGGTTTCCAGGCCAGGAGGAGGGGAAGGCTGGGTGACCCCAAGGATGTTCCTAGATGCAAACACCAAGCAGAGACAAGCCCCCCTCAACACTGAGGTGTAACTCACTGAGAGAGGTAGAATTTGAATCATCTTCTTCCTCAGGATTTCCTGCAGCATAACTTGGGCTTCCCTACACATATCAGGCTGGCTGTAATGAGTCCTGTTTCCCAGACACTATTTCTCCCCATGTGTCTCCTAGGGAGCTGCTGTGTCTCCTTTGGTGGGTCTACTGGTTTGCAGGATGCACAGGAGTCTGTCCTGGGGCTGATGTCCTTGTGCAGGTTTAGGGCAGAAGGACCCAGCAACTGTCCTAGAATCACAGAGTAGGATTGAAATGGTGGAGTAATGTGGGCTTTCAAGGTAGTATCACTGACTTAGGGTTTATTGTTCACCAGATCACATTCTCTCATTCTTTCTCTGGAAATCCACTACCTGGAGTTATGAGTCTATTAGAGAATTTCAATTTGGGGATTTTCTAAAGCATGTTCTCAGCCCTTTGTGCTGCAGAGAACAGACTGAAAACGCAATACCTCTCCTCTTCCCCTGCTATGTAAAGCAATTAGGGAGCCCAGATCCTCTCATTCTAAATTTTATAATTTTAAGCCATTTGTAAAAGTTTTGAACACCTGGAGTAGATAATCCTACAGCCCAGAGTAGGTCCTTGTGCCTAGACCACCCAGCCTTTCCGAATATCTACACAGATACATGTGTCTTCAATTTGTAATGTATTTTGCAAAAGCTCTTTCAATTTCTTGAAACAGGCACTTGATACCTTGAACATTCACTTTGCTAAGCACTGGCCTCTTTTTGAGTATTCATGTGATTTTTGTCTGTGTGATGGAGAGGCTGCTGTCACTTGGTCAAAAGGAAGGTAATATATGCAGTTGCATATTTGGGTTGCTCATCTTCTGGTGTGTTGAACACATGATGCCTCAGTTCTTTGTGCAACTTTCAAAATGAGTATTCTAGAGAGACCTGCATTTTCTGGCTCAGAAAGACTTTTAAGCACAATGAATCAAAAGAGTATGATTTTTGAAGCACTTGTATGGGAAATTTATGTCTCTGCTGCTTCCAATATGAAAAACCTGATGTAGGCTATAAATTTACTTAGAGTTTTGCCTTTAAAACTCAGCCTGTGACTTCTCATGGGAAACAGTGGACGGGTAGACATAAATCAACCTGCACTAAATGGAATGGGTGACTTCAGAAAGAGAAATTTGTTCCAAAGCACGTGCTCTTTGTTGTGGTGTTAAGCCGACCTCAAACCCAGTATTATCATTTCATTCATCTGTACACACAAGACCCTCTGGCATGAGATTGGTGGCACTTCCAGCCAGCTGAGCTGGTGTGAGTAGGAGTAGAGTCCACTTGAAGGCTAAAAAATCATGCTTGGAGCCTTCCTATAGTTTTCCACCTGTGACAAGAAAGACAGAGAGGTTTTCCCAGTACTGGCCAGGGTAAAGAGCAGGATAAATTGGTTTGGGGCAGCACAAGAGGCTGGTTACCCCATAACTTACACCCAGCTTTGGCTACCCACAGCCAGTGATGGGCATCCTGTGTAGCTGATGCGAAAGCAAACCCTGAACTGCTATGCTGGGACAGAGAGGAAAAAAACCCAACAACTTACATTGCTATGAAGTAACAATCCTATGTTTATTCCTGACTAGTTTACATATAAACACAGCTGCTGACAGGTTATTTTGGTAAAAAAGGCAAGAGCTCATTGTGTCCCTTCGGTCTGCTGCCTACTCTGCATGGGTGGAGTTTCACTGAAATCAGCTGGAGCCCTTCCACATACAGCAAATGGCAGGATTAGCCACGATGTTTTGCAAATACCCTTCTTACTCAAATAACCTATTAGCTAACATGCTCCACTGAGCTGCAATCACTAGTACGGTTGTTTCAGTTTATAGTTTCTATGGTGAGTAGAGTGTCTCTGGAAGCTGGACTACGTGGGCTTTTTCCCTTCACTTGGAAACATTGTGTTGAGGAAGGTGGATATCATTAGACGTTTTGCAACATGTTCCTCTGGAAAAAAAAAAAAAAAAAAAAGAAAAAAAAGAAAAAAGTTCCCTTTTGAATGTTTAATAATAAAAAGTCATTTTCATGATGCTAGAAGCTGTGAATTAAATTGCATGTCTGGATGGGCATTTAGCAAGATATGGAGTTACCACAAAACTAGAGGCAAGTTCAGAAAGCAACCAGGCATTGTCTGAGTTTGCAGCTCTGGTGAATTGAATTGTCAAAGAGTAGGGCAATGGAGAGCTCGTGGCATCACACAGGGTAGTTCTGGGATTGAACACCACATGAAGCAAATCTCACCATTAGAACACAGAATATAGAGCTGAAAGGCAGGTCCCATTGATCACTCTGACAGAAAGTTCATTGTCTGTCTCTCTGCTCCTCTATAACCTGGAGCAATGTCTCAAGACAGCCCTGGAGGGGTCCCAGGGGTGTTGCAAGCATCTGATGATGATGATGATGATGATGATGATGCTGGTAGTGGGTGACTGCTGTTGTGTCAGCCCCTTTGGCAGATGGGGATGGAAAGGAGGCAGTGCAAAAAGGTGTTAGGTATGTATGGGCAACAATTTGTTTTGTAGGTGCTGTTTTAGTTGTACTTGGGGAGGGTTCAGCACCGACACCCTTTCAGGGTGTGTGTTCTTTAAATTATTTATTATTAAGCCCACAAAATGCCAGTGGCAGGGTTTGGCTGACCATTGCTACAGCCGCAGGTTTGGCTCCTCATCACTCTCTTGGCTGTTCGTATCCAACAGAAGCAGCTATGTCCTGCAGAGGAGAGATGGGTGTGTAGAAACATCAGGCGACTGCTGATAGGAATGTAGAATATTTGAGCTATTTTGCTTTTTGTGTATAAAGCTCAGTGTCAGCACCAGAAATGCAACAAAAAAAGCAAATGTTAAAAGGGAGAAGAGTCAAGAACTGAAGAGTAACAGCTTCTGGTAACTACATGCACTTTTCCATCCATTAGTTTGAAGGCGTAATCCCTAAATCATACCAGCCTCACCAGTATGTTTTGTGGGAACCATTACTGTCTCTGGGAGCTGCAAGTAAAAACACTGTTGTTACACTCATGCTTTTATATCACATATAATGATTCTTGTCTAATTTGCTAAGCAGCACTGTTCAGTGTCACATTGTGTGGGCATTGGAAGTATTATTTGGTAGTCTTTTTTAAATTTTAAACATTTCTGAAATGCTAGGCATATAAATTGCTGCTTTTAAGTTTGGGGTAAAAAGGGAAAAAAATTAGAAGAGTGTCACTGCTTTTAGAGGGTGTATCATTTCAATGCCATGCTTTTAGCAACTGCCCAGCAACCTTCCTCCTCCTCCAAGAAGAGGCAGTCAAAATTGGTCCTGTGGGGACACTGTGTCCTGGACCACACTCCACCAATGAGAAAGTTTTTGAATCCCACCGGTGTATGAGGTTGTGGATGTCAGATATAAAAATGCAAAGCACTTAGTAAAGGAAGAAACTCCTTGGAAAGTAAAAATGGAAGGGTTGAAAATTTGGAGACTGAACAGAGTAATTCCCTTTTGTGACTTTGACTCAGATAGATGAAGTGGCTACGCCTAGGTTTGTGGTGAAACTCAAACCAGAACAGAGGTCTAGAGACTCCTACAACCCAGCAAGTGATACTTCTCCCCCCTGGTTAATCCATCTTCTTCTGAATCATTTATGGTTGTTTTGAGGCTGCTTATGAAGTTCAGAGGCATTAGGCTGGAGAAGGAAGTGCAGAGAGGCGTTGCATGTGCTGTCAGCCCCCCAGCAGCGTGTCCATCTGCTCTCGTGCGCTAACGAATACCTGCTGCGTGATGCCTTTCAGGAAGCTCCAATCTTCAGGGCTTTTTGCATTAAACTTTAATATGCTCTTTGTGTGTTTGTCATGTAGGAATTCAATGACACAAAATAAGCTGCTTAGCAAAGATGGGGCATATTAACTGACTTCTACCCCAGGCTGTAGGCCACCAGCCTCTGATGAGGAATAGGCCAGCTCGGGCTAAGGTGCCCTTTTGCAAAGTTTTTCCAAAAAGGAGAGGGGAAACACATCAGCACCGTAAGAGATCCCATCTTGTGTTTTTAAATACTTTGTTTGTTTGAGCTCCCTGATCTCTCCAAAAAGACACATGAGGAAAGTTCTCAACAGAGGCCCAGCAAAGCTGCCAAGAAATGCACACCAAATGAACAGGGCCACAACCACTTCAAAAGTAAGCTCCAATAACAATCCAAATGCCCAAATTCAGTGTATTACCCATCTAGAAGCAAGTCCTCAAAGTCAAAGGCATTAGATCTGTACATGCTTAATCTTAGAGGAACATTAGTTTGGAGATTCCTGAGCACAATTTCACCAGACCTAGCCTAGAAGCAGGGACACAGCTGGAATTGGTTTATGCCTTTTGTGCTAAAAGTTGAGTATCTGTGTTAGTTGTTTTCACATTAGACATTGGAGATTCTTCCTTTCGTGTATATAGAGTCCAGCATGTTTTGCTTTGAGTTGGTAGCAAACCATTGCTCAGGGTATAATGGTATCATTCTAAGTTAAAAACTAAATCCACATAGAGAAGGTCAAGCTTAACTGTAGGATAATTCAGTGTAGAGAGTGTTAAGTGTTCCTGGTAGCCTATGGACAGACTGCTGTGTGCAAGTTTCCTGAGTTAGCGCTGGCATAAACAGTCCTGATAAAATTCAACTTGTGAATTCTAGTCATGACCTTAGAGTTTATTAAAATGCACTGAAAAGGAAGGTGACATTGTAAAACAGAATTAATAGTAGTGCCTTGTAAAGCCTGAAATATCAACATGAGTGGCTTGAGTGCAGTCCTAATCACAGTAAATTTGGAGTGGAAATGAGCTCTACCAGTTCCTTCTGAAATCTTTCTCTGGAGTAGAGCTCATGGTCACTCTAGGAATGTTTAATAATTGACGTTTGGCATCATGTACTCTGTGCCAGTATGCGTTATTTGGTTTGTGTGTGTTTAATGTGTATATTAACTACCCTGCAGTGGTACAGCACTTAACAAACCTACCTACTGCAATGAATTGCCTATAGCATGTGTTCCTACAGAAGTGCTGTTGTTTATGAACACTACAGCCATGATCACATTATAGTCATAGCTGTATTCTGCTCTGGTGTAAGGCATGGGCCTTATCCTGAGATCTGCAGTCCTGCTTCTGCTAAGAGCTCGCATCCTCTAGTGTTCAAGGTGCAAAAAAATGTTGCCTGTGGAATTTTTATTCCACGAGCAGAAAGATTTTGTTAAAATGTAGCAGCATCTGGTTCTCATTTGGGAAATTAGTCATTTATCCAACTTTCTAAGACTGAGAAACGAGGTCAAATGACTTCAGTTCAGGGACCGAGTTGGTGGATCAGGTTGATTTACATCTCAGGATGCTCTTAGTTCTCTCCTTTGGACAGCAGATGATAGAAAAGATAGCTTCCAGCATTACTGCACTATTTTCTGTTTCTTTTGTAACCTATACACACCCATATGTTAAAACTCTGTAAGGTCCCATCATGGTGTTTTCCCAGTCCTGCATATGTTTTCTGATTAGATATGTGTGCTAGATTTAGCCAAATCTCCACTTAAGTGCTGTACTCTTATGTATTCTAGGTCATTTGCACAACAATTTTATTGTAAGGTTGGAATAACAAGCACAGATCTTGGCAGAGTTCTGCATGGCAGGAACACTTTATGTCTTCATATAAATGCATATGAGCTTTTCTGAATAAAAAAAAAAAAAAAAAAAAAGAACAAATTAGTTAATTTGTCTGTGGTTTTCCTGGCAACTCAAGCGTAACCAGGAACAGTAACTGGAGAGACCCAGAGCTGTTGCTTTTGCTCTTCTTTTAGGTAAACATGTTGGGCAGCTCTTGGACTGTTTCACCTGCCTCCTTTGGTCTCAGCCCACTCACAGATTGGTCCTAGGCACCTGCAGTGGGGAACACAGCAAAAAACTGCTGGTTTTGTCCTTGACAGAGCCAGCTTGCCCACCTGGCTGGACTCTGCCAGCATCCCCCTCCCCAGGCGGGTTGGCAACAGCAGGGATCCTGGTGATATGCCAAGTGGGACAGGCACAGTTCCAGCTTTGGGCAGGGTATATGGAGCAGGCACCTCTGCGTGGGTTACAGGTACCACTGGCACCTCTGGCTGGCTTCCTGCCACCACAGGGGACCCTCTTGCTTGCAGACCAGAGCCTGCTGCCATAGGCACTGTGCAGATATTTCTAACACACAGCAACCACAAGGCAGTGGCTACCCTGAAGAGTTTAAAATTGAATCACTGGAAGGAGAGCTTTGGCTCAGTTACAGTACTGGTTATCACGAGCAGAGTCAGATGCTGGGTTGTGACAAAGTCACCTATTGTGAAAACAAGGTAATTACATGTCTGGGTTATTTGTGAGTTGAATTAGTTCTTTCCTAGTTCCTGAAATGAAATGCAAGCACCTAAGCAATGTAGTTTGCTGGGTTGTTCAGTGAAGCACCTCCATCAGCATGGCTACCCAAACAGGCTGTGGCTCTGCATGGTGAGAAGGGCACACATCACTGCTAGAAACAAGAGAAACTTTGAAAAATGCATTAAATCCATGCTGACTCAGAGAGCTGGCCTTTCTTGGGACAGCAGGTTAGCATGATAGGCACCATCTCTTGCTCTGTTTATTTCAATACATTACCGAGCATTTCTCTAAAGCAGGCATTTAAATTACCCTCATTTTATACCTTTTTTCTTCCCCTCGGTACCCAAACTCATCCCTCAGCTGCAGTGGACCCAACGCAATGCCAGCAAATTGAAAGGATTTCTATCTGTGGATCTGCAGGCAAAGCTTGTTACACACACATCAAAACTTTGTGTTATTTTAATAGCTTTTTTTCTCAGAATGCACATGAAAATCATACAGATGATTTCTCACAGGACAGTGGTTCATGCTGAGCCAGCAAATAATTTTATAGTCTTATTTTGAATCACTCTTGGAACAAGTCTTAGCTCTGCATGCACAACTAGGCCAAAAAAGCGGGAAAAAAAAAAAAAAGAAAAAAGAAAAAAAGAAAAAAAAAGGGTGGGGAAAAAGACACAAGGCCCTTTGTCCTCTCTGGAATTTGTTTAAAACCTCAGGGATGAATAAGGCACTTTATGTAACCCCGCCTGGCTATAAATAGGAAGCAGCACCTTAGCCTCTATGTGGACTAGGGAATTGAGATGTTTCTCCTCAGTTACGATCACACTTGAGAGGCACAGCTTCAATCTGAGAGGTGTCCCTGTGCTCAAGGATCACTAAAGGTAACCAGGGGCACTGGCTTTCGTCCAGAGAGAGACCTTGAGCTAGAAGGAAGGTGCTAGGGCCAGCAGGAGTCAAATGGCTGCTTTGCCTTTGCTTTTATTTTCTGGTTGTGCTTTAAGCACCAAATCCTCCTGGTATATAGTGTCCCAAACCCCATCTTAAATTTTTTTCTTGTTCCTAATGGAGCAGAATTGTTCTCAGCAGGATGGGAGTGACTGCTCATCCCTGTGGTACTTTGAGGGCTTCATGGTAGAAAAGGCTCTTCCCTCTCTGCAGAGACCCTTCACTGGAGTGGGGTTAGCTCCTGTCCCCCTAAGGGACACCATCCCAGCACACCAGACTGCACCACTGGGCCAAATTAATCCAAAACAGGATGCACCTGAGATTCAGAGAAACTTTTTCTGCAGCAGGTCCCAGCCCTTGAGCTCATGAGGAGGAGGAGGATGATCTGCCCCAGTGACATGTGCATCCTCCTGGGGAACAGGAGGACTAGTAGCTGGACATGGTCGTTAAGAATTAATAAACCAACCAAGCTGCTTCCAGAGCCAGTGCACTGCATTGCTACATGGAGAACAGTTTTGTGTCCAATTCACTTTGTTCTGCCTCACCTATAAATTTTGGGAAAAAAAGGCTAGTTGCTTCCCCCCACACACCCAGGCTAGGAGTTAAAGACCAGTACCAGTGAAAGAGTACCCAAGTTGCTGTTTTTCATCCCATGTTCTTTTTGTTCTGCCTCTGTGTTTTTAGTTGCAGTTCTGTAATTGCAAGACCTCACCAGCCTAAAAACCTAATCCAGGAGGACATACAGGGCTACCAAGGGATGGCTGGTTTGATGAGATAGGTGCCTGTGCTACTTCTTTCTGCCCAAATCATCATCAGTGAATAGTTGACAGCAACAATAAATTATTCTTAAGTTCCCTGCACTGTGGTATCTGGAGGTTTCCCCAGATCCCAGGTCTGGCTGTACATCCCAGCAGCACCCCAGTCCCAGGGGTTTTCATGGCTTCATCACCTACTGAATAGTAATGCGTGGGGGTACAGTTGTCAGGGGTATAGAGGACACGTGGGTATGTGACAATATCCAACCTATGTTTCATAAATTAAATGACTAATTCATAAAGAGAATTTGTCACTCTCCAGGAGCCATGCCAAAGCTGAATGCTGGCTTGATTGCAAACATCCATTTAATGGCTGGACTCACTGCAATCACAGGTATTTTAAACAGATTTCCTTCAGTGTGTGGGCATGAATAGTCAGGTAGGATGAAAATATCCTTGTCCTCTGTTGTGCAAGGTCTGGGGTCTGAAAGCTGAGCAGGAGGAGAATAGCTCCTGCTCTGTGTTCCCACCTCCCTAGAAGCCCCTGCTCCTCCACTTCTGCCCACACTCCTAGCTGGGCTCATGTTGTGTCTCCAGAAAGGAAATCTGCTAAGGTTAGATGTGAAGTTTTTGGACTCTTCATGGCAGAAATATTGGGAGAAAATGTAGGAAAATATTTCATCATCATTCTTAGAGTTAAAATGCAACTTTTTAACATTTCCAGGTTTTTTGATTGTCTGCTTGTTTTTGTTTGTATGTTTGTTTGCTTGTTTTAAGAGAGAAAACCAGAAACTTTGTTAAAATCCTGGTTCTTCAGAACTGAGTGAATTTAAACTTTGGAAAGGTACTGTCTCAAAAATGAAAGCCACAATATGTTTCCAAAGACAAAGGGAAGAAGGGTGTTTTGCTCTAATTTGTGGTGGAAGCAGTGCATATGAGTATCACCTTTTATAACATGAATGTGAGGGATGTGCTGTTTGTTACAGGAGTCATGGCTCCCTGTAGCTGCCAAGGTTCACCTTTCTCCACAGAAGAATCCACATAAATATTGGATTTGGAGGAAAAAAAAAAAGATGGTAAAAACACAAAGTAGGATTGATTTGATTTAGATGTAACATTTTTTCAGTTTAACGTCATAAAAGACAGTTCTGTGTCTTACTAGTGGATTAAATAATGTCTAATTCCACTGAAAATATTATCTGCTCCTTTAGACGGGAATGTCAAGCAGAATACATATAAAAGAAAGAACCACTAATCAGTTACCTGTTTAAAAATAAATTAAAAAGTCTTCTGACAGTAGGCTAACATTAAATGAACCTGAGGAATCAGTGGATTTACATGTAAAACATGTCAGAGCAAGACAACAGTATTCCCATGCTCATCCTATATAATTAATTACAGATAAACTCCCCCTGCCCTTAGACTCAGCGAAAGAGAACCAGGATGCAGCACAGATCTCACAGCAATGTAAAATTGACACCAGCTGAAACTGCATCCCCTGGAGCCATCAGGTAGCATCCTTTGCATCCTTATGAGGCTGAACACCATCATACACCATCCAGGAAAACCCCATAGGGATGGGACAGCTCCTAGGGAGGTGAGAAGGAGGCAGTGTCAGTCCTTCTACCACCCTGCCCCCAGGGTAATGTATGCCAGGACATGAGATTTTCCATACGTGGTGCATGGAAACTCCCGTACTGAGTGACGTTAAGCATCAGGTTTGCAAGTGCTGCAGTGCCAAAGCTGGGCTCGTTGCCTCCAGCCTGGGATACAGAACATTTCCCTAACCATTCCAGCACTGCCACCAGGCACAGCAGTGGCAGGTCCCCAGACGGGCTGGGGAAAAACTGGCTTTGATGCCAAGCAGTGCCTTTTGCCATGCTGGTATACCTGTCTCAGTGAGCAGCAGCTGCTTTTGAGCTAGGAAAGTAAGAGGGAGTCTCACCCTTCAGTTATCTGATCCTTTGCTTTCAGTAACTTGATGTTTTGGGAAAAAATTGGCTGTTCTGTGGCCGACTATCTCTGCCTCTCATCTTCTAGGCCACGTGACCCTGTTCTCCTTGCATGGGGTTTAGGTTTCTAGTAATGTGAGTTCCTGCTGGGCTCCACAATAGCCTTTCTGGAAAATGTTCAAAATGTGCATTGCATTAAAAGGTGAACGAAGATGAACAAACAGCTCACAAGGCAGGGTACCACCCAGGACCAAGGGGCCTGTGCCAAGCAGGCAGGCAAGAAAATCCCTAGACAGAAGCAGTGAGCATGGAGCTGCCTGGTCTAGGAAGGGCTTGAAAGAAAGAGATGGAGATGGTCATTGGCGTAGATCTGAATTTCTCCATGTAAGGAGCATGTGGGTGAAGGGCCAGTGTGAATATTTGCATACCACATGGCAAAGGCAGGCTTAGAGCAGGCTTTGTTCCCCTGTATTAACTGTATTAGTGGTAGGAGAGGAGCTGCACACCACCAAAATATCCCTTTGCATTTTTACACCAAGACACTGTGGATACACCACTTCTTACATTTGATCCAGTATAGGCATTTAATAGGCTAAATGGTGTAATACATCTACAGGACATACATTAGTCAAGTATTATGTACAGGTAGCATTTTACAAAATTAGAAAGAACTGAAATAGAGCAAATTCCAACAATGTCTTACTCCATAAAACTTCCTTTCTGCACTACATGAAATATTCTACAAGCTAGACTAGAAAAATATGACTGAATGTTTTTTTTTCTTTTTAGTTTCTACAAAGCTTTAATCCAGAAAAAAATACAAAACAACTATCAAGTTTATTAGAGAGACAACACTTGCACACAGAGTAAGAGGACGTTCATAGACCTGCAAGTTGAATAAATAGGGCTTGTTTGTATAAAACAAGTTTCTCTCTATCTTGCTCTCCTATTTTAGGGCTTCTGGCCCATGTTCAGAAAAATAAAAATGGGAGGAGGAGTTTGGCTTTGTGTGGTTGTTAAACTGAGGCCACACAGCTTTAGGAAAATGCTTTAGTTTGAAGCATCCATTTGCTTCAGGTGAAATACTTCAAGAGAGCAGCACAAAAGAGAGAAAAGGGAAGAGAGGAGTAATTAGGCTGGAAGAAGGAAATCTGGCATTTCTGTACGAGCTGTAGCTTTATGTACTAGGATGAAAAAAGTAGTGCTGCATGGCGTTTTTTCAGGGTGTATGTCGTATTTTTTTGTTTCTTTGGGAAACTTATTTAGGGAAGTGCCATTGACCTCAGGTGGAAATAGGATAAGGGCCATCCAGAGCAGGAAGGGAGGGAGCGTCTGAAAGCAGATAGAGAGCACATAAAATTGGGGGAAGTGTTTCAAACAACTGTTTTTCCTCTCATGAAGTGAAAAGCAAATTAAGTGGTACGTCTAACGTCACTCCTCATGGAGCTGGGCAGATGCAGACTGAAAGGAAATCACACAGCTAAAAATATGTCGTCACCGTCGTTGTTTTCCCCCTGGAGCTTTATAAAACTTCTTCATGGTCGATGGACAAGCAGCGTTTAAAGAGCACCTCACATCTACACAGCCACCTTGCCAATGCAGCTCTCCTCCCATGACAAACAGCTGCAGACAGGTCCAAGCCAGGGACCTCTTCTCACCTGCTCATGTGCTACCCAAACGCGTAGCTTTAGTTTCTTCTTGCCTTGTTTGCTTTACCAGAAAACTGTCAACAGTGAAGGGGGTGATGGGGCTGGCAGACAGATTTAGGAGGTGCTCTTGAAACCTTCAGTTACTCTGGCAAAATTCGGTGCTCTGACCAGAATCCCGCTCATCCAACAAAATAATTCTGTGACAGCATAGGTAAGAAAGTCTACATCAAGAAGGCAAAACAGATTGCTATATAGATTGAGAGAGAAAAGTTTAACTGAAGTAGCACATTATACTATACCACACTGTTTTTAAAAAGGGTCCTAGATCCCAAACACTCCAAATAATGAGCTATAGTTTTGTACATAAATTAACGTTGCTTTGGAGTAAAATAGTCTCTTTCCTTTCTATTAAACATTCATTGCACAGAATTCTATGAAAGTAAATATATTAAATTTGGTTGCTAAGAAGGTATAAACTTATCTTAGTAATATATCTGGCCAGTAAATTTTATCCACCATCACAGAATTAAAAGTTGCTGTTAAAGAAAATTATTACTGGAGAAAAGAAAGTACTTGAAAGTCAACTTAGGAGTTAACGCTGGAAAAAATCCTGTGATTTCATTCTACCTACGGTGAGCAGCTTCTTCCGGCTGCAACATTAATTGGAAGTACAGACCCCATCCAGCCCTGCAGAGATGGAGAAAGCCAGTTTCATATCTTGTGGGACACTCATCACTGACACAGTCAAACCCTTTTAAGTACATGCATTATCTAACTCCACCAACACTGTCCAAAGGGTAGCATTTTGGGCCAAGAACGGTGCTTCTCCTGGAACGGTGAGAGGGAGTCTCTGGAAGGTTTTCATGCAGGAGGAAGTTTGCCCCTGTCAACAATGCCCCCCAAATCCCCAAGGTAAATCTATTGGAGGTCCAAGGTGTCCAGAGACAGCTTGTCTCACCACGACCTCCGGTCTCCAGGAGGTGGTCACACAACTAATGCCAAGGGAGCCGTGCCACTGGTGAAGGCACCCTCCAACTCACGTGCTCCTGCCAGCAGCACCGCTTGGACAGGAGAGAGGCAGGTGTGAGTCCCACCACCCTGGCCCTCCTCTACCCCAATCCTACTGTGGGTGGCTTGGGGGGAACATGGCATCAGGCAAAATGGAGGACAGGTTTGGGTTGTGCTATGGAGCACCCATCACCCACACCCAACCACCGCCTGGCTCGGGTTGAAGGAGAAACAGCTGGGCCTCCACACCTATGTTATGCACAAAACATACCAAAAGAAGAATTGTCACAACAATTTCTATTAACAAGGTGGGACAAATCCAGTCCTGGCAGAAGCGGGAGCCATCTTGCTGGCTACAAAGGAGAGGAGCACGTGCCAAGCCACGGTTGAACCTGGGCCTGAAGAGTGCACGAACAGCACGATCCACCCAACCAAGCCTACAACAGACAGCCTCACTCCACAAACACCAGCAACTAGCTAATCCACTTTGTCAATGTACATCGAGAAAATGTTTCCAAAAGGTGTGAGCCTCATTGAAAAGGCAGCTAAGAAAAGGCTGGTTCATCCAAATTTGCACACGTTAGCCAAAGGGAGAGAACTGCTCTGGGCTGCCCTGGGGCGGCAGCCTGGAGGCAAATCTTACACTTGTGTCTCTATACAAAAGTTACAAAATCAAATGGTGACATTATATTACATCTATTGTCCATAATATCACAGTGCTAGTTTTAAATGGCTGAAAACAAGAAAGGTTTTAGATTTAAGACATTCCTCCTGTAGAAATGTAACCCCTTTGTTCTGCTGTTGATACCTGAAAGCAGCCTTGCTTAAAAAAGGTAAAACCAATGACATGTGCTAATTGACATTAGGAGCATTTTTTCCTTGATAATCTCATATTTCCTAACACATCCCATTGTTTCCCAAGGAAAAATTAAACAACTAATATGAATTCCAGCCTGAAAATCAAAATGTTGAAAAGAACAGTTCTAAAGCCCAGACGCTTCTTACCGGGTGCTAGCTAAATAAAACCCTTTCAGATTTAAATACAGATTACTTTGACATGTCTTCAGAGTGTTAGCTTTCCAACAATTTTCCCAGTGAAGTTTCACTTCTGAGGCCATGGAGTTCCTACTCATCCTCTTCAGTTCTGCTTTCCAGAGTATCTGTACTGTCTTCCACCTCTTGAGCTGCATGAGCTAAAGTATCTGCAAAGAAATGGCTCATCAGTGTTTATTTCCCCATACGAGTACAACAGCCTTCCTTTGATTCCCTGCTCCACCAGGCAGTTGATCTGTTAGGGTAATCAGAGGTGACCAGACATGACATGAGCAATTTCCTCTACTTGCAAACCAGTAGTTAAACATGGAGTAGGGAACTCTGAGTGCATTGTAGTCTGACTTTACAGGAGACTTGAAACCTCAGGACAGATATCAGTGAGATGAGGTGATGATCCCTATGGATAGCCACCATAGTGGCAGGGTTACCCAATGTTGTAGTGAAATCTGTTTGAACTGTCAGTCCTGAACACATAACGAGTCCTACCTAACATCAATGCACAAAAACAACACAGAGGCCATAATGTGCAACCTGGAGGTCAGGTAATTTCTTCTTGAATGATTAAACCCTGTGGTTGCCACCACTCAGAAATGCCAACTGGAATAGCAAATGATATGACACTTCAAGATCAGACCATTTGCCATCACCCTTTTGATAGTAAGGGAAGGTGCATCTTACACACTATCCTGGCTGCTGTCTCTGGGTGCTTGGGTTGCAGATGCTGTTGCACTGAAATGGAAATTGTGTCGCTCTTTAAGAGAAGAGGAGAGCACCGAGATGAAAAAACCCAGAAATAAATAGAGCAGTTCCACACTGGAGCATTCCCTGTGCAAGCTACACTCTTATCTTAAGCTCTTATCTTTAAACTTATTTACCCTATAGTGACACTACAAGTCATTATCTATGTATTTGCAAGCTCCTTCTACACTAATGCACTCCTGGGACACAATGATGCTTTGAAAATATGCAGCTGTTAAACACCTCTCTTCCAGGCTAGGAGATAGGGAGGTAGATGTGTGCTACTGAACAAGATTACTGCTTCATAGAGAGTGAACTGCTCATGTGCAGTGACCTGCTTGTTGGCCATGCAAGTGGCCAGCACTGGGCCTGACATGGATGAAAACACCATGTGCTCAAAAGCTAGAAGAAAATTTTCGGTCCACAGGACTCCCTCTCCAGTGCAGGTGTTTCTGGGCACCTTCAAGCACCTACCGCTCTTTCGTACGCTATTAACTTCAGTTCATGGCATGGCCTAAAACCATTTTTCTATGAAGAACAAAGATGAAAATTACTCATTCAGACCTTCCAGATCCATCTGCTGCTTCTGGACACAGGCTCTTTGGTCACCATGAAGACCTTTGTCCTCTGCTGATTTCAGGTCATCAGGAGGCCAGCGCAGCTCCCCACTCTCCACCTCCCCGGACTCGGTTGGCTCCACCACAATCGACGGCAGTCTTTTGGACAGCTTGGGATACTTCTCACGTGAGTCTGGGAAGGCCTGGTGAGACATTTGGAGACATGTCCATCAAAGCCTTGCCCAGGGATGCATATTCAGAGCAAGCGGACTACATGCTCCATCTTAGCATCATTTCTATGTTTGACATGCACTCCCATATCCATTGAACTCCCCGTGCTCCCAGCCAGCCAAGCATGGATGCAGAGTGGCTGTAGGTCTCAGCACACTCTCCTCTGCACATGCTGTCCCTTGTTGGGCAAAGAACTGACTTTGCTTGCCAGTGTGTTGCGCAGACAATTGCCTTGACTGCTGTGATCCAACATGCGTTGTAAAAATGGAGACTTAGGTGACAGAATTCATTATGTTGCAAACCACTCATTTTTTAGCTCTGGTGTTTTTTTAGGACACAAAGGTCACTGCCATAGCGCTAAGTTAAGTGGCTGCTGCAGCCCTTCTAGCTGCTGTTCTCTTACTCTGATGTGATATTCACGTTCTCTTGTGGTGACAGTATTAAGAAGCTGCCATTCTGCAGAGCTATTTTCTGTAATGTGAAACACTGTATTTTATGATGCATTCATGCAAAACAGGTAGCCTCAGAGATCATCTTTACACAGCGGATGGTGCCAGCTACTATTTTAATTTGTCATACTGAAGCTCCAGGTCAAATGCTGTGCAGCTGTTAGAGCTTGAAGCTGAACTATGTCTTTTTAGTGAAGGATATTGTAACACATAAAATTGCTTTCTTGTTTTCAGCATCACTGGTTCATTTAAATATCTCGGAGTACTTTGCTTTGGATTGGGGTTTTTTCCTAGTTTGGGGTCTTTTTTGAGGAAAAATTATGTTAATGCCCTGGAGGAGCTGGAATAAGACAAACCCTGTTGTTGGTTCACTGAAACCTTATCTCCTGGCTTCTCAAATTTCCATATACCTGCACCACTGGGTTGTAAATTCATCCATGACAGCTGAGTTTTATTTCATTTGTAACAATAAAATCAAAGTGCAGACAAGAGGATTGAACTAGGAGTTAAAAGCATGAACCATCCCAGGTTAACTCCAGTTAACACACTGACGCAGGTGTGCTGTGCACTAGTGGGATCCTCCACACACACCTTCAACACATCCAGCACTGAACCAGAGTCTCTGGTAGACTGAGCACTGCTGGTCAGGGGAGCCAGTCTCAGCACAGCTCCTGCTACAAGCACAGGCAGATGTTCCCTAACCACCACAGAAGAATGCACATCCTCCAGGACATTGCTAGGGACCTGGGGGTGTCATAACCCATTGGGGTGTTTGTTCCATGGCTTTTGCAACCTTCCTTCATCCCAGTAGCTGCTTTTTCTAAAACCTTAGGGTTTAATTGTCCCACTTGGCATCAGAGCTGGCACAGGAAGGCAAGCCCTTGGGAAAGGTAGTTCTCTTCCTACATGTCTGGGAAGCAGCATGGAGAAGAACAGTAATTCTCATCCTCGTGCCCTTGCTCCCCATGGTAGTGTTGTGAGGATTCATTACTCTTTGCAAATCTACAAAAAGATGAAAGCTGTTATATATTCTTGTTAATGTTGCAAAGGGAGACACAATTAAGAAGAAAAGTCTTTTGTGAGAAAGACCTCTCAGTGCAACTAGACCAAGTGAATCACGTAAGGTAAACCACTCTAAGGCCTCCCTGAGCTGCACCCACATGCACATAACTCCTGATCAAGCAACGCAGCTCATGCTGCCTGTTGGAGAAGTTCCCGACAACTTCCCATTACACAGCCTCCTCCCGAGCTGTTTATAATTCAGAAAGACATTTCGATGGCAGCTGCCTTGACTGGCAGGATTGTTTAAGAAAGTGCTAATACAATCCTCTTAGTTTCAAATAAGAGAACAAGGTAAAATCTCCTTGGCCAGGACAGGTCGAGAAACATGCCTGAGCAGCAGTGCACTCTTTTCTTCAGACCTGTGGTGGGGCCCAGCTCCCTGAGCCTCACAGCTCAGTTGGCAGAAAATAGCTATAAAATTGTGGGCAAATTGCCTTATTTCCTTCCAGTGCTGCAGAAGCAGGTGACAGTGCCCTCTTCCCCAGGCTGCTGCTCAGCCTGCTTGGGTGGCAGAGGGATGCGTGACAGCTGCTGCTGGCAACGGGGATCCAATACAACAAAATTTCCACTTTTTTTGTCTGCTTTCTGAAGCCCTAAGAAATGATACACATTGATCTAAAAATGTCCTTCCTAAGAGCGGATTATAACTTCTGCAACAAAATTTAGGAAAGGCACCTGTGTGGCCTCAGCCTGGCTATTTTTGTGTCATCCTCATATGGTCTTTTCTCACACCAATCACATAATGTGTTTTTCCACTGAAGCCCAGTATTTACCACGTCCCTCCAGGAATGAGTCAGGACTGGCAGGAAGCAGAGCTGCCTGTCGGGCCTCACTGTGTTTTTCTGCGGAAGCTGGAGTATGTGACGAGTGGGCAGGAGACTGCAGGAAGAGAAGGACCGGTCTCCTGGCCAGAGCACTTGGAAGTTGCTGGAAGAAACCTAGTTTTCTCCTGCGTCACTGACTTTGCACTATCATTTCTTCTTGTTTTTTTGGCTCAGGTGGCCATCACTAAAATGTAGATGGCGACACCATCTCCCAGAGGGGAAGGGTAAAGGATGTGGGGATAAACTTCTGGAGCGTATGATCAGCAACATGTAGAATAGCTCTAAATACACAAGTGGATTCAGAGATGGCACAGAGTTTGGGCAGTGTACACTAACAAAGTAAAGAAAACCTGAGATTCAGTGAAAAAGAGGAAAGAAAACACTGGGAAATGTGCTCTTTGAGTGAACAGTATCTATCCTGTGTAGTTGATGGGGCATGGGAAAGCCTATGGTACCCTCTTTAATTGCATGCAGCCTTTCAACACATGCACAAGTGATCTGAAAGAGATTCGCAAAACTTCAGTTCTGGATCCCAAATGCTTGATTTTAACCTGCAGTAGGTTGCTCCTAGAGTAGTTTTCAGAGTCTGCTTGCAATGATAAATCTTGTGTTGAGAAGCAACTCTGGTCCACCAGGACATGTTTAGGTGGTTGTCCCTGGCAGTGACACTGAGAGTCATGAGCACAACTACAGAGCACAAACTGGAGTGCGGAGGTTGTCACAAGGGCAGCTCAGGACATCGTGATCCCTCCTGCTGGAACTGGCAGGTACACGAGTGGGTGTGTGAGACCACCTCAGGACAGAAAATGCTCTTGAAGCAAATGGCCCTGGACAGAGCTGCTGCTACGATGCCACAGACATTTATGTGAATTACACAATCATTTCAAATGGTTTCTTTTCTAAAAAGGGAGCTCCCTCTGAGCCTGAGGAAACCTAGCTCTTTACAAGGGTGGCTGTGTAAAAAGCTGTGGTACAGTGCTGGCTGGGTGTCTTCATCACACAATTGTTGCTCAGATCTGAACTCCTGATGACAGATAGCCTCTTTGCCTGCATCACCGCAGGGGCCAGGCATCGCCGTGACCATGCTCCAGAGAACTGGTACCTGACAAAACCCTCCTGCCAGAACTCTCACCTTTTAAAAAGAAAACCTAAGTAGGCTCAAACTTGTCTTTCAGGGCTTGTTCTTCTGCAATTCAACATCTACACATATGACAGTTATTGGTTGGTTGTATCAAATTGCTTTTGAAAAGCAACTCGGGATACTTTACAGTTTTTTGTAAGTTACCTGGCTTGATGGGCCTCCTTCTTTCTCCGGAGTCTGGCTGAGTGTGAATTCCTCCATTACTGGTTCCCGTGTGTTCATCACCTCTGTCATGCTGCAAAAACTAAAGCAGAATGGGAAAACTCAGGTCTGAGCTTCACCCCCTAGTTAAGTTAGCAAAAGACATTGGCTTTCCATATTTGATAAAATAATTGTATTACAGACTGTGCTTTTTAAACAGCCCACTAAGAAGTGTTTCTTTGGCCCTCAAAAGCCAACTGCTACCACTGTGTGCCATGACACAGAGCTGGGCATCAAACCCAGCTCACCCCCCAGAAGAGCAGAGAGGACACTCATAGAATCCCAGCGTCATCAGCAGGAAGATTCAAGTTCTCCGGTGTTATCAATGTCCTGTTTGCTGATTGTCACAGTTTATTCAGTTTATTACTGATATATGAGCTCAGAAATGGCATCTGTTGACCAGAAAAAGTTACTCATGGAAATATCAGCCTTGAATTAAATTCTCATTCTGATTCTTTGTAACATCTTCAATATTTGCTCTTCCCAAATGTCTTTTCCATTTAGTCATGAGCCAACACTTCTTTTTAAACTGTTAATTCTAGATACACCAGCTGTATTGGTGTCTAAGGGATGGATATTCAGTAGTCTTTACTTGCCTGACTGTCCCAGAGAGGCACTGAGTGGGATTTTCAAATGCATCAGAGAAGGTTCAGCACCTAAATCTCATTTAAATCAGGGACTTAGGAACCTAAGCTGCATACATGCCCATTAAGCATCCTCCCTGTACTGTTTGGCACCCAAGGCACTACAGTGCTGTCCCTCATGTCCTCCTTGTTCCACTGGGCACTTCCAGCACCCTGGAGCAGTGGGGTGTGAGCTGGCTGCTGTCCTTGCTGCAGGGAGCCCAGCCCAGCCCACAGCTGGGTAGCTGCATGTCTCTATGGCACTAGAATTCTCCTCACATTGGAGATTTATAGATATAACATTATATTGAAAAATTTGAGGGTGCCTGAAAACTTCATAACATGTATTAAGTGTGTAGGAGCAAACAGAGCCTGAATCACCCTGTTTGACCTACAGTCTGAAGGGGCCACATTCATTTTGGATGGGAACACATCAGCCCTGGCTGATGTGTTTGGCCCTGAGCATTTCACTCTTTCTAGCTGGCATTTGTCAGGTACAGCAGCTACTGGTTGCTGGAGCCTCCTGTAGCAGGCAGAATGTCGGCATCATCAATTATACCGCCCTGCCACCTGCCAGAGCAAGCACCCCTTTAGGCACGACTAAATGCTGCCATCAATTCTGGTCCTGCTTCACTCACAAAAGCCTTCTTTGTAAAGGCTGCTCCTACTGAGAAATGCAAACTAAAACATCTTAAGGATAACTTGTTTCAGGCTTACATTACCAATTACCCCACAAAACTAAATTTTACAATATCTGCAATTACTACAAAACCTTTCACAATGACTTTAATTAGCTGTAGCACAGAGCAGCGTGATATCGCAGAGACTTTTACTCCCACTGCATCGTATTTAAAAAAGAGCACAGCAAACCCAGGAGACACTTGAGCTCAGCTGTGGGCCAGGACCCAACCCTGTAGGCACCCATCAGCTTTGGGAAAAGCCCTGAAGCACCAGCCAATGCTGAATTAAACAGTATGCTTCCTGGTACACACACGGACAACAGGAGAGCAGAAACTCAGCGAGAGGCTGAACCAAACCCCTGATCTGGGCATCCTCCAGCTTACACAGCCTGAATCCTCCCAGAGCCACAGCACAATAGAAGAGGGACAGATTCTGCCTGCTAGGAAGAGAGCTTTGATCTCCCTGCCCTTGATTGGACCTGTACCCCTTCCCAGGGACAATATCAGGATACCACAAACCACCTACTTAGTAAAATACATTTATTTTCTGGACACCTGCTTTCATTCCTGCAGCATTTGCTGGGACATACCACTGGGCACCCATGGACAATAGCACTGAGGGGGCAGTGGTCTGGAGTGGTGACCCTGGGCTCAGCTGTGCCAGCTGTTCCTGACACCCAAGACAGCACTTAAAAGGACAGAGCTGTGCCCTTGGACCTTTTCTTACCCAAAAGGAAAGCAGCACTCCCTCTGTTGCCTCCTCCCTCTGATGACCCATCATGCTCGTGCAGTTCTTGCCCTCTTTCTCATCCTGACCTCTCCCTTGGCCCCAGAGGAACCCTTTTGCATTCTTCCTGCTGCCCCTCCAGTGATGTCTCTCTGGATGACCACACTGGGCCATAGCAGGACCCCATACTCCCACCTCAGCTCTTTGGGAAAAGTTGGTCTGGGGGGATTTCACACTGCCTGTTAGCCAGATCCAGCTGTGAGCCTGCAGGAGCACAGGGACCACTGCTCTGACCATGTCCAAGATGAACACCTTTCTTTTCAGATGCTTGTTGGGATTCAATGCCCCATCCCCAGCTGTCCTAGATTGCCAGGAAGTGGAAATGAGAAAGTGTGTCTGGAAGGAAATAATCTTGGAGGCTTTGTGGCAGGCCTGGACTTATGAAGTCTTGGGCTTGGCTACCACAGAGGAGACATGTCACACTGCTGTGCATCCGGCAGGCTGGAACCCACTAGCCAGTGTCAGACTCCTAAAGTCACCCACAGCTGGCTGCTTTATTTTAGCAGCCTTTCAATACATACCAAGTGTTTAATCCACTTCTCTGTCCCTGTCCCATGGGACATTAGAGATGTACATCTACATATGCACTGTCAAAAGTGTCATATGAACTCAAAGATGTTGTTAAGACCTCATGAAATTCTATTATTTAGCAATAACAGGCTCAGTGCTTCCCTAAGACCACATTATGCCCCAGAGATTATTTCTAAATGATGAAGACAAATGATTCTGGCTAGGAAAGTGGTGACAGTCCTGCCACTGTTACAGCAGATGCCTTAGTGAATCAGCTCCCAAGCTGTTGAAGCCCAGGCCATTTCACAAAATCCGTGCAACTTCAGGCTGTGATTGAATAGGATGGCAGAAGTGATTGTACTTGCTGTGTTTCAGAAAAGAACATGGGGCCATGCAATTGGCAAAAAAAAAAAAAAAGGCTTTAACTGAAATAGATTAATTGTTCTCAGTCTCCACTTACAAACAGTAAAGGAAAGCATGTATCAAGCTTAGCTAGGTACTTCACATTAGAAATAACTAGAAGTAAAATTATTGAGAATACCACTGCAAATCAGTTCATCTGAAATTTCAAAATCACCTGTAGGACATCACTGGATTGTTTATATAACCACAGAATTTGAAAAAGGGGTTTGGTGTCTGCTTAGGGCTTTTTTAACTATGATATGATTCCATGTGCAGGAGAATTTTTTATTTTTCAACCAGTTTTGATGTAAAAATATTAAGACACTTTTAGTGCTGCTTTTATCTGAGACGTGCTAACGTAAAATAGAAAAGTGGCTGATAGCAGCAAATTATTATAAGAACTATATATCTTTTAAACTCAGTCTTACATTCATTTTATGTACTCTAGATGCTGTTATCACCAATGACATACAGTAGCCATAGTGATGCAAAACAAGGCAATAAATAGCATTTACAAACAAAGGATAAATTCTGTTCTGGTGGATGAGTCACCTACTCTGAACCTTAAAATTCTTGTGGTAGTGAATTAAGAGATGCATTTACTTCCCCTAGGTTTAATTAAGCACAAATATACCAATTAATTTAAAAAAAAAAAAAAAAAAAAAAAACAAACCAAAAACCAAATCTGTTCTTGCTTTTCTGTGAGAAAATTAGATTTAGAGAAGATTATCTTAAATGCAACTGCTACAGTTGCAGGACAATGCTATGCTGAGCTTTTTCCAGGGGCATGGAGCATGCACACAGCTATCACTGCTTGCGATGGCACTAACAGGGTCAGTAACATACAGAGCAATATATAGGTTGACAAGTGCTAAACCACCTACCATAAGAAAGTGCTCAGAAACAATGAACACATTTTTATTTTAGGTTTTGAACAGAGGGCAAAACTGACCTGTGAAATTGCAGGTGGCAAAACAGTATTTGCAAGAAGACCAGCTTCAGGATTCAAAAATGTGAAGCACTTAAGTGGCTATGGAAAACAGGCAGGTTGCAAGACACAAGCAAAGATTTCCTTAAGAAGAGGGGCAAACCCACGTTTTATAGGACAGGCTGAGCCACAGTTAGGCAGAGCTGTTGTCTGAAGTAAGGATCAGCCTGGAGGATGCTCAGACATGCACCAAACTGAGGCCTGATCCTGCTCTCACCTCACCAACCAGGACGGGCAGCGAAAGGGGACACCCAGCCAGAGCATGAAGCTCCATGGGGGTTAATCAGCAAGAAGAGGGCAATGACAGAAGAGAGCATGTTACCTTCAGTCACATCAATGGATGCTGCTTCCAAAACCTGTCCTTACTGCAGGCGTTCACGTTGGTGATAAAGTGTCGTGCAAACTCTGTCAAATCCTAAAAGAGCCTGAAAGATACAATACAACAGAGTCAGAGTGTGCAACCAATGTGACAACGCTGGCAGTGACCACTGTGAAAAAGTACTACTGAAAACTTGATGCAGAAACTCCTACTATGAAATTCTGTATAATTTTCTATGCCAGATGTGATACAGCTCGTAGTGTACCTTGTGAATTACTGAGGCAACTAATGTTCCAAAACCATCCCAAAGCTCTTACTTGAAATACCTTGCAATCTGACTCTCTTTGTGATGCTAAACCTTATTCCTTAGTGTAAGCTACATAAAAACTGCTGAAACTGGGACAATTTCAAATTCTCCCATGCAGGAATTTTGATGATAGTTGGAAAATCAGAAAATAAAAGTATATACTCCTATTTAGCAGGATCAGCGTGCTTAGTGAGACACAGTTCAAAACATCAAAGAACAAGATTTCTGCTCAAGAAGCTACTGGTCAAGGCATAAAGAAGACAAAATATACTGAAGGAAGGATACTTTAGGATTACATTACTACACGTTACTTTTTGATGTCACAGGAGAAGTGACTTTTACAAAGGTCTAATCCAAACTGAAGGTAATACTTTGACTGGTATGAAGATAGGGAGCCTGGTGAGCAGAGGTGAGGATCCTACCACTTCAAAGTGTGAATCACTGATTTCTGATGATTTCTCTGTCAGAAAGTCTTAGCCAAAGAGCTTGAGGAGTTACAGCGCTGAAATACAGTCAGTATCTTGGCCAAAGATGATTTTCTGAGAAATATGTTTAGCCCTACACTTTGCCAAATATATATTCATGCCAGCCACAGCTATTTCCTTGGATGGAAAAAAGGTGTTTTCAGTGAAGTGAATGGCACTAGTGTATATATTTTATATCCTCCAGTGGTTTGGATTCCAGCCCAAGTGATTAAACAAATCTACCTGCTCTGGAAGCCTTCCTACCAAGATTTATAACACTGGATTAACTGCACACTGATTTTATTCAAAAACAGTGACAGGAAAAATTGTGCATTGCATTCTAGAGTTTCTTCTCATGCCACAGGCCATACTTATTGCAAATTAGGGAATCAGGAAATCACATCTCCATCCCCAGGATTCAATTCAGAAGGTTTAATTCTTGTCTGGCAAATTTCCTTCCAATGATCAAACCTACTTCAGACACGCTAATGTTTTGTCCCTTAAAAATTCATGACTACATCCAGTGCTTGTCTCTTATATGGAAACCAGAGAGCATCTGATGCCATGTTATCCAATATTCTGGGAAGAAGATTTTTATCCCACTATCCATTATAAAACCGCTGCTATTAAATCTATGAAAATTCAGCACAAACTTTTCTACTTTCAATCTCTACTTTTGAAAAGATTGGATATAATAAGAATGGTTATTACACTGAGTGAAAGACAAAATAACGTAAGAGACAACAAACCGGGCACCACATGGCCACTGGTTCGAATCCAAGCCAGGCCACTTGCTATTTAGAGGTCTCTTCAAATGCCTGGTTAGCAGTATATAAGGATCCACTTGGTACTGAATGAATTAAACCCACATTCATTGCTTTTCCAGTCTCAGCAAAGGACCTCTGTATTGAACTGACCCAACACCAACATCCTCTCCAATGTTTTGTGCAACTCTGTCCTGTGGTGCACGCAATATATGAGAGGGGATGTCAGCCCCTGGGGCTCAACTACTTGAAAGCTGCAATAAAAAGAAAATCACTTAAGGACTGCAGAGTTGAAGAAGTCCCTTCTCTCATCCCCACAGCCATATCTAAACACAGAAGACTTTCCCAAACAAGACTATTGAGGAGTTCAGTGTTTCCAGCTTATAAAACTACAAGAATTCCTCTGAAGAGGAAATACTCACTTTATCTACCTAATAGATATGATTATCTTCTTTGGCTGACACTAGAGGAAACAAAAACTAATACCCTTCCTTCCACAATACTGCTTAATCTTTTAAAAACAAGGCACAGCCATGCGACCAGCCTTTACTTCAGTGGAAACAGTCTGAAAATTACTCAAGTAAGCCTTTCCCTGCTTGTCTCTTCTTGTCCCTTTTTTTTACCCACCTTTGCTCCTTTGCTGATTTGTCCAGCTTGAAGCCCATTTGCTCACTGCACACTCTCCCAACATACCCTCTTCTGCCCCCAAAATAACTGGTTCTCCTCTGCCTCAACTTGATAACCAGCTGCTTCTCTGGCTCCAGGAGTAACAACAATGCTGCTATTAACAGTCTGCAAGATGTCTCAAGTCTCCGAGAACAGTGACACTGCCTGGCCACCCCTCCTCTAGACTTGGAAAGCCCTGCCATACCTCCCAGGTATGAACAGTTGATTTGGGGACTACTCTATTGAGATGGTCATGTCTTGCTTCTTTAGGAGCTGTAGCACCAAGCAAAGTGCAAGGAAAGAAAACCAAGGGAATGGTAAGAGACCTGGTTCCACCAGTTAAACCAAGCAATGCTTTAGTGGTGACCCCTTTGCCAGATCAGGAGCCCTCAGCATCCCATCCAACACGAAGGGAGGGATTCCCACCTGTGCTGAGGGGCAGGGGTCAAAAGCCCAAGCACCAAGAAGGGTCCAGGCTTCTCTCCCACTTTGGAAAGCAGCTGGGACACATTACATGTTTGGAGTTTCTACAGCACAAGAACAAGGTCAGTCCCAGTGGGATGGTCTCACCACCCATAGGAGGACAACTGGTGCCAGGGAGCAGAAGCAGGATGTTGTGCAGGAGTTCTGGCCAGCTGGGGTGTGTGGGAAGCCCAGCCTGGCTGTCTCTCCTGAAAAGGACTCCACCATGCACAACAGTGGAGGCCCTCTTTGGGATTAATCCACTGCAAATTCAAAATAGACATTTTTAAGGCAAACACAATTCATCGGGAAAAACAGACACAGGAACCAGCCACAGGCTGCAATCCCAGCAGCCCACAGATTAGCTGTGCAATAAAGGAACCCCAAACACTTCCCCGGGAAACAGCAGCACCCCAACATCCGATCACTATTATTTAGAGATGCCTCCTACTCTGAAAGCATCACCCCTCCACTCCCAGCTGCCCCAGTGTTGGAGACAACTGTGTGGCAGTGGGAGACTTGACTCCAGGGTGCCAGGGCTGCTGCAAGATAAGCAGGGGCTGTGAGACAACCTCTTCCCTCCCAGGCTTCCCAAGCTAATCATTCCCACACTCAGAACTCATGGAAATATTATGATAGCACCCTAACAATACCACATTGGAGGTGCACCCTCTAACAAATAAGTGCAGCTAGGCAGCTGAAATCAGCCTTGAACTGCTGCTCCATATGCAAATTTATCATTTTTCTGGCAATGCCAAGACAGAAGCCCTCCCCTTCTTATTTCAATGGAACAATCCCAGGGGCTTTACCAGCCCTGTATTTAAATTGAGCAGAAGAGATGCCCCTTAAACCATGCTACAGGCTTAGCCTGCAGAGAAGGACTGTGCAGACTGAGCCCTGGGAGCTGGCCCGTGCAATTGTAATGCACACGCGATACCCACTGATTTCAGATAGTGCCTCAAACAAACCAGGAGCTCAGCCTTGGGTGTCGGGTTGCTGCCCCACCCCCTCCACTCCACTAACGCCTTTGGATAAATGCAAACTTTTCTTCATTCAAGGAACCTAATCTTTGTGTGTGCTACAAAAAGAAACCCTTGCTATTGATTACAAGGAAAATCGTGGCAGGGCATGCATAAGAGTGGCGTTAGGCAGAAGCAGCAATGGTCTGCTGCTTCGTATTTGCAAAGTGGAAAATTTCAACAAGCCACTGTAAATCCTGCTCAGCAATTCCCAATAAACAAACAGGTCCAAGGAGGATTTTCTTCCACCCAGAAGAAGAAAAGGGTGCCTTATTTGGGCCACTTTGCTGCAGCAGATCAGGCTGTCAGTACAGCCAGGGTGGGTAAGTGGGCGATCTAGGACAGAGCAATGGCTGTTGTAATGGATGAAGCCATGAGGGGGCTGCTCACATGGTACCAGAAGGTGCACGTCTCTACAAGGAAATGTCAGTCAGCATTTTCTAGGGCAAGGTGCTTCTGGGGATCCAGCCCCTCTATGCCTCAGTCTAATGTTAATGTCCTAGGAGGATGGAGCTACTATGGCTTAGGCCCTGCAATGCTTCAAGCCTCACAGGTGGCCTGGGCCATCTATAAGTAGTATGCCCAGTACCTCTGCTGAGGGTGGGACACTGGCTTCAGCATCTTGGCACAACCAAAAATAAGCTCTTACCTCAGTGACACCCTGCAGACTCCTATTTCTGTGACTACCTGCTGAACTCAGCTTTTAGACACTATGGATAGGAACTTGGATAGCTTCTTTGTTTCCCCAGATTCTACATTCAGAATGGATGCACTTTATGAAATGCTGTGGACTATCAAAATGTGAAATTACCGCATGGACCCAGAGAAGAAAAATGCGCGTGTGTATGAACTTCTATTTAAACCTCCCACTTCTTTTTGGATGCAAATCTCTTTCCTAAGCAACTGAGAAAAGTGTGATATGTGTCAGAGTCTGGAGATTAGAGATCTGTTCTGTTCCCTCATTTCAGAAGCTCTTGTCTTCAGCCACCCACACAGTACTTGAGTTCTGCTCTCCGCAGGCCAAAGCTGCCTTCCTCTCCTCAGCAGCGCGTGCTCTGCAGAAGATGTCGATCTCTCTCAGGAAGCAGCAAGATGAAATGACTCTCGATGTGGAGGAGCCGGCATTTCAGCATGAGACACAGCACATAGTTTGGGAGAGTGAAAAGGGGTAGGAGGCTGCTATTTCCAGACTGTGCTGCCTCTCACCGCTAACTTCACAGCAAGCTGCAGTTTTTACTGTTTCTTCTCCAAAGAAGCTACTGGGGTAAATATCACCTTGGGGAATTTCTCAAGCACTCATCTATGGACTATCAACAGTAGGAAACACAGGCTCGTAAAGGGCACAGTACTGGCAGATGACTCTAACTCAGCCTCCTTGACTCCTGGTGTTGCACAGTGAGGCATCAGGGAGCTGTTGTTCTCACATCCCCAGGTCCTGAAACACCACAACTGCACACAAACCTTAACTTCCAATTTGTTATAGTTGTCCAAGTTCCTACCGGTCTTGTTTGCAAAAAAAAAAAAAAGCTAGAAACTTGATTCACAAATGGTCAAAAAAGAAGGAAAAAGAAATGTGCCTGTGTTTAATTATCACATTTTTTTGAAGCTATCTCAGATTTGGGGTTGGTTTAACTCAAAAGATTTTTGCAGATGATGTTTGTAATGCTGCTTGTTATGGGTGCTTTCTTGGTGGGTTTTTTGTTCTTTTTCTTTTTTCCTGGCTGCTTTATAGAAGCTCATTTATTTCATCTCTTTGATCTCAACATTAAACTACCTGAGCTTCCTCACAGAAGACTCCACAAGGGATAGGTACAGCAAGGGAGGACAGCAGGGCGTCCAGTCAGGATGCTCCAAGATAGGGATAAGGAGCAGACAGCCAGGAAGCATGTGCAGAGCAGCAGAGGGAGGAAGAAGCAGAGCAGATGGGAAGAATGACTAAGCCAGCTCCTCTGAATGCTGGTAGATCTCAGTATTGTGGAAATCTCCACAGAGTCCTCATGGAACCATGTGCCAAGATAAAGTTTGGATTTTTTTTTTTTTTTAA
Organism: Ceryle rudis; assembly: GCA_033439905.1. Taxonomy (NCBI): domain Eukaryota; kingdom Metazoa; phylum Chordata; class Aves; order Coraciiformes; family Cerylidae; genus Ceryle; species Ceryle rudis. The sequence continues at coordinate 78,830 of JAAGNO010018478.1, forward strand.
CATTAGATTTCAGCAGTTAATTGATGTGAGAGGACCTCATTAAGCAAACAGCCCCATCAAAATTAGAGATAAGCCTCAAGAAGCTGTTAAATATTTTTAGAGGTATCTGTTCTGGTACTTGCTGTGCAAATACTTTCTCATCTGAGAACTTTGGGATCGGAAATGCCTGAGCTGAGCAGAGTGCTTCCAAGCTCTGCTCACACCGTGTACCTTGCATTGGCTTCAATTTCTCAAAGCAACCTTACGAAGCCAGCACTTCACAAACTAAGTATCAATCCTTCTAATTCAGAGCAACTGTTCCTAAAGGGTCACAGAAATAAATGTGTTTGTTTCTGGCATCTTCCCTGGAAGACAGAATAGAATCATAGAATTGTCAGGGTTGGAAGGGACCTTAAAGATCATCTAGTTCCAACCCCCCTGCCAATGGCAGGGACACCTCCCAGTAGATCAGGTTGCTCAGAGCCCCATCCATGACAATTCTCTCATCCCTTCTATTTCATGCCACGATTGTCCCTCGCCTTACAGCACCTTCAAGAGTTGTTGACGGGTGAAAACTGGCTTCCTGTGCTTCTTTCTACTACTCCCTAGGTATTTCTGAATGGTCCTGAATTCAGTGGCCCATGAGCAAAAGATAAATGGGGGAAAAAACTTATCTTAGAGCATTAATGCAGAGCAGGTGTTTCTTATATGGAAATGTCATGAGAAATGGATTGTGAAATGTGAGATGTCTTTCTGGCACTGTGAAAGAATACTCCAGATAGTCTACCACCGGGATCATTTCTAGCTAGCAGAATAGGAGAAGAGGTTAGGTACGGCAGGTAGAACAGCTAAAGTTTAAAAGATAAGTTTCTTCCTTGTAACTTTAGGGAAATTAGAATACGGTGCTATTAGTGCTCTAATATGATGCAATATTGAGCATTTAGGAGAGAATTTAGTCGAGCCAACACAACACAAATGTTAGATTAAAAAAAAAAAAAAAAAAACCAAACCACGAAACAAAAACCCACCAGATACTCTTAAGAGAACACTGAAGAATTTTTTTAATGTTCCCTCTTGGTAATTAACAGCAAAAAATGTAGGTGTCATGGCACCGCAACCTAACACCAGGGATGCAGATGGTTTTCTCTAGGAATTAAAACTCTGTCACCTTAATAGAATTTCCAAGTATGGGAAAGTTGCCCCAGCCTAAGGTGAAGGATATGAGAACACCGTGTGCTATTGCAGTAGGAATGGGCACAATGGAGGGTGAGGACAACACATAGCTAAAAATAAAGATAATATTTAAAAAAATAAAAATGCAGTATGGTTTGGTTTTTTTAATGAGTCATTAACGCTGAAAGCAGATATGCATTAACAGGGCTATGAGTCTTTCTGCCAACCAATTAACATCCACCTTCCAGATCTAGAGGTCTTCTAAATATTTGCACAGAGGCAGATTATGTATGCGCACATCAGATACAGAACTCTGCTGAAAATTCAGGTTACGTCTTACAGAAGTTGCAGTGGTCTCAACAGAGGAGCTGGACTATTTTCTCCTAGTCCTATAACAACATCGTCACTATGGGGCAAAATGCTGTGGGATCAGTCAGTGCACCCTGATGAGAGGAGATTGTCCTGCTGGACCACATCTTCTTCTACCACAGGTATCTGCTCTGCAGAGGACAGTACTGGTTATGCTCTCCCCAAACCATGAAGTGGAGGAGATTCCCATCTCCTAAGGACTTGTGATCAAAGAGGAACAAAGGCTGAAACAGGAGGCTGAGATAAGGTTTTACGGATCTGTTGGTACCAATTAATGTTTTTCATTCTACTTGGTTATTGTCAGTTGGACATTTTCCTGGTGTGTGCAATAAAGCCTTTCTTTGAAGACAGAAATGGCAGAAAATTGATTCATTTACAGATTTTTCCAGAGAGCATACACATGTCTGAGAAGCAAAGGGACGGTCTGTTGCTAAAGCAAATGCTGGTCTCCCTGAAGTCCTGGCAGGGCTCCTCCTGCCTTACACGACATAAGATCCACCCTGGATCAAGGGTTTTCTGACCAACTCCTCCAAAATAGACAGATGTGGTTACGGAGACTCAAACACAGAGGCATAATTTCAGAAAAGAGAGAGAAGGAGCAATTTCAGCCTGTGGAACTGTGGGGTTGATACCTGATCTATGCAAAAGCCTGTTGCTTAATACAAAGAGATCATTGTCAGAAGGGAGGAAAGTAGTCACTACATTTACGCATTCATTTCTTCTGCTAAAGTAATGTACCAGAGACATTAGAGGAAATTCCACTTGATTGACAAACTGTCAGGCCAGATGGGGAAAGCGAGGAAACCAGGTCAAGTCATTCCCTGTTTGCTTGTTTTCTGTCTGTAATCATAATGTTGACTTGTAAAGTGTATTTTTAAAATGGAATATTAATTAGCAAAATCCTGGGCTGTGTGGTGGATTCTTTTCAGAGGACAAAATTTGTTGCTCATTAAATCTAAGAGATAAAAACCCACCATCTCGAGCCTGGTTGTGTGTAGGCAAATCTCCCTGTTTCACCTTAATTTTCAGGCGACTCATAAGAAGGCATTGTGCAGAGAGCCCGTCTACGGGACAGGTGTGAACACCAACTTTTGGGTTCTTCAATAAGATCTGAACCTATAGGCAGGAGGCCTTCCATTATTGTACTGACTACACAACTGCAGGAAAGATCTCAGCTGGAAAAAAAACTAATGGAAACAAATTCCCCTCTGTATATCGCTTATTGTGTCTTGAGGGGTTAATGCTACAACATCCAGGCTAACCTAACTCCCTTCCTGATCTGTAGCCATATTCAGAGATCTACAAACATGACTCTGTCCCAGATGAAAAGAAAATTTTTGTGGTACATTCATTTGGCAGCAGGAAAATATTCGCACCCCTTGCCCAGAGTGAAAACACAGTCCTCATTTACAGAGCAAAGTAGGTTCTTTCTTTCTTTCTTTCTCTGCAAGTAGTCGTATGTATGGAATTTGCTACCTGATGGGAAAAGCAGGATTTCAGTGGCTTTGTAGCCAATTCAGCTAGGCTGCAAGCAAAAGCATCATTGTCTTAAACTTGTGCTTTGTTACTCGCTTCCTCACCTCAAAAGTTGCCTTGGGAAAAAAAAAAAAGGAATCAACGAAGAGCTTAGGTGATCACAGACCACAAACCAACAACTCCCTCAGTGCTACATTCATTCATGAGGATTCCTTCACACAGCCCTTTCGGCAGCCGAACAAGTTAGGTGGTTGTTTTTTAAAGAACTCCGTTTTCAGAGAATTCTTAACATCCCTTACTCAAACAAATGAGCATCTGGAGAAACAAGTCACGGCAGAGGCACGCGTCCTGCCTCTCCCTCCCCGCTAACCAGCAAGCCAGCCGTGGAAGTGAGACACTTTTCCCCGGACGGCGCTCGGACGGCTCCCGCACCCCGCTCCCCGCGCCCCGCTCCCCGCACCGCCCCGACCCGCCGCGCCGCCCCAGCGCCCGGACCGCTCCCCCCCCCAGCCCCCTGCGCTCCGCAGGAGCGCCCAGAGCCCCCCAGGAACCCCCCCGACGCCCCCGCCGGCGCCCCCCCGCCCCCCCCCCCGCCCCCCCCCCCCCCCCCCCCCCCCCCCCCCCCCCGCCCCCCCGGCGGGGCGCGCGCCCCCCCGCCGCC
>JAAGNO010018480.1:0-12816 GCA_033439905.1 Ceryle rudis
CTTCTCACGATGCCGCGAGAGAACAGGAGCAGCTTTTTCCCTCCTTTTTTTTCTGTTTTTTTTTTTTACGTCCAAGGTCGAGGGAGACAGCACTAACAACTCCCTTCCTCCTTTGGCGGCCGCGGCGACAGAGGCGGCGGAGCCCAGGCCGTCGGGGCCTTGCTCTCGCGTCAGGTCGAGAGTGGAGCCGCTGAGGGGCTCTGGAAGTGTCGGATTCGGTTCCCGCCTTCCGTTCTTGGCCGAACACCTGCAAAGTAATTCTGAAATCTTATTTTTCACCTGCACTTTAGTAGCGTAGCTTGTTTTATTCCCCCTCCTTCCTCTTCTACCCTTACTGCCCTCCCTTCTGCCTTTCACAAGGGTTTAAATGGTACCGATGGTACAAGAGAGTATACACAAATGTGATAGCAGGCAGTCAGTGGGGGCCATAAGTGTTGCAGTAAGATGTGTCTGGCTCACTTGGGCCTGGTGCCATGACTAGTGATATTAATCGTAGAGCTTTATGTAAATATAATATTGTTTGGGGGTATCAGTGGGACATGAGATAATTTTTTAATCCAGTACAGATTGACATCTGTACCTAATTTACAAAGAGTTCTTGTTTTCTTTTGTTTTGTTGCAGAGGAGTGAAAAGGTAGATATTGCAACTGGATTCTTGAATTCATACTTTCTGCTGCAAGTTTGCTAGTTGTGTAGATCTGTGCTTTCCAAACATCTTTGATCAGGAACTCTGCCTTCCTGTAATATTTTGGGCTGCCTTTTTGGTTGATTATACATGTGTTCTGTACATGTATTCATCCTGACCACCCCAGCAGCTTTATTTGCCAGCCCTAGAGGTAACCTGAGTGCAAAAATTTATTATGCCTTTATTTTCAAATACCCGAAACTCCAGCATGATTGTCCTTGATTCCATCCGTAGTTGTTAAATTCTGGACTCCCAAGATTAGGCTACACTACTGTAGTCTTACTGTGCATCAGGAGATACATGGTCTATCGAGAGCCATTCAAGTACAGGCAGAATGATTCCTTTGTTATTCTTGGTCCTGATGCTCTTAATAATCCACTTGAGATGACTTCTGAGGTGCAGGCCCTTTCAGACTGGTCCATTTTACATATGTGAAAGAGAAAAAGAAAACAAAGACTTGGATATTTGCAAAGCCTTTTAATGTTTTGCGACTAAGATTCTGTGTTGTCCAGGAGAGCAGCGTTTCTGAGGTTTATGTGTGAATGCAACTCTGTTGCCTCCTGCTTTGAGTAGTGAAGAGACAGCACACAGGAGAAAATGTTAGTAGCCCATGTGTATATCTGCACATCAGTATTGTTGTATACTGTGTTGTTTTGCATCTCCCTTTTTTTGTCTTGAAAGCATGGGATATTTGAGGATAGGACAAAGATGGTTAGCAGTCTCTAGCCTTAAAAGTAATCAACAAAAAAAGCTTTTTTTTTTTTTTCCTGACCATATAGTATAATCTATATCTCTTGCTCATATCAATATTCATTGGAAAAATCAGGTATATTTCATGACTGTAAATAAATATTTATTTTTTTAATTATTATTTGTGCATAAATTCGCTAAATACTGGAAAGCTCACTTTCTCTTAAGCTTTTAAAGCCATGCTATTCAATATTTGTTTCAGATTGTTGATATTGTTGTTGGAAAAGATGAGAAAGGCAGAAAGATTCCAGAATATCTGATCCATTTTAACGGTTGGAACAGAAGGTAAGAATCTATATGCATGGTTTCAGTTCTTCCATTCCTTCAATTTTATTCTGCACAGAAAAGTATTGGAAAGAATATCACAGAATTGTCATGGTTGTCAAATCACAGAATTGTCAAGACCTCTAAGATCACCATGTCCAATTGTCAACAAAACCAAAACAAAACGCCACAACAAAACCAACCTCACCATTCCACTAGAGCATGTCCTGAAGTGCCTCATCTATGTGTTTTTTGAACACCCCAGGGAAGGTGGCCCCACCACCTCCCTGGGCAGCCTGTTCCAGCACCTGACTAACTCTTTCAGTAAAGAAATCCTTCCTAATATCCAGTCTAAACTTCCTCTGGTGCAACTTGAGGCCCTTTCCCCTAGCCCTGTCATTATTTACTTGAGAGAAGAGGCCACACCCACCTCACTCCAACTTCCTTTCAGGTAGTTTTAGAGAGCGATGAGGTCTTCCCTCAGCTTCCTCTTCTCCAAACTAAACAATCCCATTTCCTTCAGCCTCTCCTCATAGGAGTTGTTCTCCACCAGCTTGGTTGCCCTTCTGTGAACTTGCTCCAGTGACTCAGTGTCTTTCTTGTGGCGAGGGGCCCAGAACTGAATACAGCACTCGAGGTGCAACCTCACCAGTGCCAAATACAAGGGACTTTGATGTTTGCATGAGCATTTTTGGTTTTGTGAATGCCTTTAATACACTTGCTCATGTTGACACATTGGGCTGTATCTGTAAATTTCAGTGGATCAGTTTGATAGCCATAAGTTTAAACTTTATGGGATATCTGTCTTTGGAATATGCTTGTGGCTCCTAGTTTTCCATTAATAAAAGGATTTTATACTTGGTTAAATCTAGACCCGTACTGTTTGGTTATCAAGGCCAGTAAATTAGTTCAGTCTCTGATGGTGATCTGTAACGTGTTGGTGCTACAAACATTATTGCGTGTTAAGTCAAGGTCTGACAGATTTTGGATAGCAACATGAGAGTTGAAGCCATGTGAATACAAAAGGATGCAAACCTTTTGATGCAGATGTTGCTTCTGAATGACATTAAAAGAGCACTTTTAAAATTTAGTGTATACTAATTCATTAGTAATCATGAGTGGCATATTTTCGTGGCCATTAATAATTTTCTTTTGACCTATCCGTAGCTGGGATAGATGGGCAGCTGAAGATCATGTGCTTCGTGATACAGACGAAAACCGCAGATTACAGCGTAAATTGGCACGGAAGGCTGTGGCTCGCATGTAAGAAATCCTTTTGGTCTCAAAATGAATGAGCGATTCATTTTCAGATTCAGATACATACAGGTGTCTACAAGTGAGCTTGGCCTCCAAGCTCATGCTGTAGATGGTAGAGAATCCACTCAGTACAGTCAGTGCATACTCAGTACAGTCAGTGCATACTCAGTACAGTCAGTGCATACTCAGTACAGTCAGTGCATACAGAAGCTACTCTTCTCCTCATACTAAGGTAGATACCTACCTGTTGTTATTAAATAACACTCTGAATGACTAACACTTAATAACGATCTTGTTCTTAACTACTGCTGCAAAATGCCTGTATACTGGATCTACATCTTCCCAAAGAAATGTACTTGAAAAAAACTTTATAACTTATTTTCAGCCAAAGGCAATAATCTAATAATTGTTGTCCATGGCTTGAGGATCTGCTTGAGAACACAAATGTGAAGTAATGTACAGACGTTAAGGTGTTCATTCTCAAACAGGCATTGTCCAAATTATTTCAACGTTAATTAATGAAAATAAACATATGTTTCCTGTGCATTTGCATGTAATGCCATTAGCTCGGATGAACAAATAATATTATCCAAATTTCAGTGAACTGGTTTATGTTCTGTAGGAGAAGAAAGGGAAGAAAGAAGAGACGTTGCAGGTTGCCTGGTGTTGACTCTGTATTAAAAAGCCTTCCTGCCGAAGAAAATGATGAGAGTAGCGAAAACTGTGAGCTTATTTTCATTATTTGATAACTGGCATGATGCTTTCAACTTTCTGAGCTAGGGGTGCCACATGTGCTGTAACTTGCTATTAGAATGACAAGAGCGTGTCACAGTCCTGTTTGAAATATATGGAGACAGTCATATGAAGAGTCCTGTGTTCCGTGCTAAGCATCTCTTACATTATCTCCTTGTGTTCCAGAGGCTTTTCCTGGTATCACTTCCACTCAATTATTCTAATGTGTGATTTCAGAGCTTAGTGCTGTTTAGTGTAGTATTACTAGGTGCAAGTAGCCCTCATTTTTTTCTTTGTTTGCTATTAGGAAACAAGACACTTACCCTGCTAGTCTTTCTACATATTTTAGAGGACAATAACACTTGGTTTTTCCCCACTCTACCTGGCACAAAAGTCTGTTTCTTGACTGGCTGATTTCACTCTCGAGCGAGCTCTTTAATTTTACAGCATTTTTCTTTATAGCTCGAAAACCAGCAGGAACACTGGCTGGCACTTAACTGATGTTCTTTCAACTGTCACTGCACAGATCCAGACCTTCTGATGAAATGATTAATATTTTAATCCTCTGTTCAGAACTGAAGTCCAATAAAAATTGGAAAGATCTGTGAGTGTTCAGAAATGTAAGGAGCTTTTAAAAGTGAGTGGTTTTCAATTAGAGAGGATGCAAGAATAATTCCTGTAAACTGATTGTCTTTCATATTAAAAAAGTTTGTAGTGTACTGTAAAGACTTGTGTGTTTAATTCAACGTAAGATAAATATGTGAAATCTCTTTTACGCAGCTATAAGTAGTTCTTCTTCCGATGACAGTGATGAAGGAACAGATGAAGAAATAAAAAGCGAAGAAAGTGACATAGAGGAGAGAGCAGAAATGGTATGTTCATGAGCTCCGTAATTTAATAGAATTTAAACATCTGTATTTGAAACTCTGGAAAAATTGAAGTGGATGAAATATAGGCCACAGCTGGTTATTTAGCTGGAATTAAAAGCATAATTTTATTACTTCTAGTGCTTACTGTAGTTGAGTTTTTGACAATTGTAAATGATGCCATGTTCTTCTAGAATTCTTCCATGTTAATTTATAGATATAATTTGACGCATATGGCTTATGTGGCGAAAACATAGCAAACTAGGTTATCCAGATTTGTGGGTGCTGTAAAATTTTACAGGTCCAGTAGGTTGAACAAATTGTAATACCAGTTGCATCTTTCTGGCTTTTGTATTTTACTGTGAAATGGACATGTTAACTCTGATCTTAAATTAAAACGTTGAAGACTGACTTCAAGAAAAATCATTTATTTTCTCTACATTATTGAGAAGAAAGTACAGTGTAAACAGTCATTCTTGAGGTCTGTGAAATCTAGCTACTACAGTGTGGGTGATCTGAAGCAGTAAAACCTAACCAATTTCTGTTTGTTTTCTTGTGCTAAATACTTAAGTGAATGATAAATTTAAAAAAAAAAGTTTTAAAAAATGATTTTACAGATGACTTCAAAGCAGTATTGTTAAATTGCTTCAGTAAGGCTACTACCACTTATTTACTATACTTTGTGTGTGTGTCTATATATACTTTTATATATTTTGATTGTTTTCTTGTATTCTGAGTACTGCAGTTCTTTTTCACCAATATTCATAAAGAATTCTTGCACTGGTCCGTTCCAGAAAGAAGAACAAGACACTCATACAAAAAGGGACATGGAAGAAAGAGCAATAAGCATAGAAATTCCTGAAGTCTTGAAAAAGAAGCTTGAGGAAGACTGTTACTATATTAATAGAAGAAAACGGGTATGAAATAAAAACTAATAAAATGAATGTGCACAAGGGGTGGGGGAGGGCATCGGAAGTAGTTCTTGCATATAACAGCTCCTGGTTTCTTGAGCTTTATCACAAAGATGAGCTTAGACAGTACAAGATAGAATAAAAAGAGTTTAAGGAGCAGACTACTCTATAGCTAAAACAGTCAATTCCCATTATATTTAAGAAGTAACATTTCAGTACCCAATTGTGTTTTACAGTGCAGATTATTTCGTAAAGCTGGAAAGGTAGTAAGCTTGTTAACTTGATCATATTTGTGTTTCTCCAGGTGTTTATAAAGGATTGATCACAAATGCAGTTTAAGAGTTCAAATTAATCCCTCCTAAAATAACTCCACGTACTAGAGATTTATTAAACTAGCCAGTACATTGCAATCTCCTGTTTTAGCTTTGTATACTTACTAATTGTTTTTGTAAGACATTAATTTGTTGTTTCATTTTCAGCTAGTGAAACTTCCTTGTCAGACAAATATAATAACCATCCTGGAGTCATATGTGAAACATTTTGCTATTAACGCTGCTTTTTCAGCCAATGAAAGGTCTCGGCACCATCAGATGACGCCACATGCTAATATGAATCTTCATTATGTGCCACCAGAGAAGAAGTAAGTAATCTTTAGTGTCCAGTCCTATTGTCACAGGAAGAATGACCTTGCATTCTGTGTTCTGTTTAAAGGCAGTTTGCTTCTGTGAGCTTATGCTGTGATGTATGTCTGTTTATGGGGCTTAAAATGCTTGAGAGATACCTATAGTACAGTAACACTGACAATTTGTTTGTCAGTGAGGGAGTCCCTATAATCTGAAAAGTTACTATGCAAAAGCATCAATTTCCTCTCTCAGTGTATAAGTTCTTGTGAATATCGTGACTCAATTTGGAAGAATTTCTATTGCTATTGTGTATGTGAAGAATTTTTTGAGCACAGAGAGAGCATTGATATGAGAATTCCCTACTTAAATAAAACTGAACAGGTTTAGATTTTATAAAGGATAAAAACCATTATACAGACACTTATAGATATGTTCAAGTGCAGGTGATTTTTGTGTGTGTGGTTTTTTTTTTCTTTTGGATGTTTTGCTTTTTTAATTGACATTATCTTACATCATAGAGTCAATATGCAGGGAAACAATGGGTGTTGTAACACCAATTCTGTTTATTAAAATTGATTGTGTCTCAGCTGCTGTTTCCTCAGCTGATCTGTATGTTCTTCTACCATTCTGCAAATGCAGTGTGTTAACCCTGTGTAATTTCCGTGTGAGGTTTTTTTGATTGCTTTGTTTGTTTGTTTGTTTGTTTTCCTCTTATGCTAAAGATTCTTAATATTTGATGAGACCACTTCTTTATCTAAGTCTCCACTGGGATGAAATCTTTTATCAAAGAGAAATCTTAATTTTTGTTACCGAGTTCTATTTTAACAGTGCATAATTTTGCTATTCCTTGCAATATTTTGATCTATGCAAGAGTCTTCATTTATACTGGTGTCATTGATTATTTGACAGATTAATGATGCTTTCCTTCTTTGTAATATAATCTTCCAAACAAGAGGGTAGATGACACATCAGAAATATGAAAATTATTATTTTTAAAGGTGTATATTTAATTGACTTCCTCAATAAAGAAGCTGCTTTAACAAGGAAAATGGTTATAATTTTAGTGATACATTAAGTAGGAGAGAATCAGCTGACAACTTTATTGTATTGCCTTCACTGCTCTAACACAGAAGGTAATTGACCTTTTCAGATGTGACAGAATTTGTGCACATGGTGGTCCCCTAATTCAATTTATACATAGAGTTTAAAAAAAAAAAAAAAAAAAGGCAGTAGTTTTATCGGATGGTAGGGAATGGTAATAGAAGGTATGAAATTTCTAATGTGGGCCACTGTGATAGAATGAAATTACTGTTACCATACATGTATATGCACTCAAGATGTGAGAGATGAATACCCTCATAGAGGTGAGAGGTGTTGGAGCTGGGCTGCATTCAGTGTTCTTGTTTTGGCTTGTAACAGCACATTTATGCCGTGAGTCTTTTTTCTTGGTTCACTGAATAACTTGTAAGCACTAAACTGCATCATAGTAGCTAGAGATCAAATTCTGCATATGCTTCTTGGACAGAGATTCAATCTATTGATATTTTTTTCTGGCAGGTGCCTCTTCTTTGAGCCTAGTAAACTTGGAAAAACAAAATAATGCCTATGTGAAAAGCTACCTTTATTTACTATAAAGGAGACTTTATTAATCCAGGAAATAGTAATACAACAGAACAATTGTATGATTGTTTGACCTTATTAAGCAGACTTTTAAAATTTGTCTGAAGTTACCAACTGCAATTACTGTGTCTTTAATTATGCTTTTAATCACTTACCATTAACTAGTGATGAAGTTGGCACAGCATAGTTAAGATGTTAATCATCTGTATTAGAAGGGAATTTCCTTCAGCTACACTAAAAATTTTTGACTTGCAATTTTGAAATTAATATTTTTTTTTTTTTTTAACTCTAGTGTTGAGCTATGTAAAGAGATGGTGGATGGGCTGAGAATAACCTTTGACTTCACACTTCCATTGATTTTGCTCTATCCTTATGAACAAGCTCAGTTTAAGAAGGTGACTTCATCAAAATTCTTTCTTCCCATCAAAGAAAACTCAACCAATACTAACAGGTAGGTTGTCTATACAGAGTCTAATACTGCTTATCTCCTGAGGAAAATGCAGTTGAATGTGACTGTGTTCAGAATAGGATGATTTCTCACAGACTTTGACTTAACATTTCTCTTGATAAAATGTTGAACTTTTCTGTGAACTGCTTGCCTGAATTCAGAATTCATGTTCTAAATTTCTATCTGGTTAACTTCAAGAGAGGCTTGTACTGACTAGTGTAGAGTTATGCTGCAGCTTTGTGTGGGGAAAAAATACATTGAAATTCAAATTTGTGTTCATTAACTTTTAATTTTGAAAATATGCTTCTGGAAAATAGTATTTAAAAGAAGGCCTCCTCACTTTGATAGTTACTGGGAGGAGTCTGTCTAATTTCATTAAGTATATAACAAGATCTGTGAAACTAGAAGGATCTCTTTTGGGGAAAGAGCCCTCTTCACTTCTGTAAAGCTGCCTTTATTTCACAGAAATCAGGAGGAGCTTTCCCCCAGTCCTCCTCTGCTGAATCCACCAACGCCTCAGTCAACTGACAGCCAGCCTACAACGGGGGAGCCAGCCACGCCAAAAAGACGAAAAGCGGAACCTGAAATTCTGCAGTCACTGAGACGTTCTACACGCCATAGCTCTAACTGTGACAGGCTATCAGAAAGCAGTGCTTCCCCACAACCTAAAAGACGGCATCTTGAGACCCCAGCTTCCATGCCAAAGCTCTTCTTGCACTTGGAAAAAAGTAACTTTCGCTCTTTTAAATTATTGCTCTAAACAAGATTTTAAGTCTTGCTCTTTTTGTAATGTCATCTGGATTATGAACCGAATGATGGAAATAGAAATTCCTTACTTTTTTCCTATCAATTATTTATCTCTCAAGCTTATATGAAAGGAAGAAATACAAAGCAATATTCTCAGTACTCTGGTATGGTATTTCTCAACAGAATGCAGGGAGCTGTTTTTGTGAGCCTACTTTAGGGATAGCATTTATTGAATTCCAGTATTTAAGACTTTAAACACTATAGCTGCAGGCCTTCATTATGTTTACTGGCTTATAGTTCCATAAACCAGATAATAAAGTCTATTTCTGATTTCGTTTTGTTTTTTCCTTCCTTTTTGAAGAAACCCCTGTCCATAGTGGATCATCTTCACCTATAACTTTGACTCCTAGCAAAGAGGGGAGTGCGGTTTTTACTGGCTTTGAAGGTAGAAGAAACAATGAATTGAATGAGGTAACAGCTTTTTTTTTTTTATGCTATTGTCCTAGATGCAGTGCTTAAAGGTTTCGTTGACCTCAGAGTAGGGCTATGTAAGAAAAGATTTAGTTCATATTATTTATTTCATTTTCATTTTGAAGTTCTGCACTGAATAAATTATTTGTGGTGCTATAAAGATTTGATAACCAACATTTACATGTCTTACATTTAGGTTTTGTCTTGGAAATTGATGCCAGAGAATTACCCACCAAGTGATCAACCACCACCTCCCTCATATATCTATGGATCTCAACATTTGCTACGGATGTTTGGTAAACTGATGGAAAGCTCTGTGCCAAATCAAAATAGCTTTATTTAGTTGCGGGTTTGTTTGTTTGGTTTTTTGTTTTGTTTTGTTTTTGTGTTGTGGTTGGTGGGTTTTTATTGTGTGTGTGGTGTGGGTTGTTTTGTTGCTCTTGTGTGGGTTTTGTTTTGGTGGTTTTTTTTGGTTTGTTTTTTTTTTTTTTTCTTTCTTTTTTTCTTTTTTCCAGTGACTGTATCCATGTAATTTTCTGTTTATCACACCAAGTTGTATTCTTGGAGAAGTGTACATTTTATTCTGTGTAAACCTCTTAGGCTGTTCATAAACTTGCTTGGCTCTTACTAGCTCCATAAGCCTTCATTTAACAAAAGTAAACAAGCTTTGCTTCCAGTACACTTTTAAACGTCATTAAACCAAGCAGCATGCACTTTCTCAGCATGTTTCCTATTAGTAAGGTTTCAAAAGATCACTAAGGAACTTGCAAAGAAAAGTGGAGACTGCAGGGAGTTGTATATTCTTCTTTTCTGTACAGTGGATAAAAGTAATTAGAAGTTGCTTTTAAAAGAACAGGTGTAAACATTATTTCTCTTATTTACAGTAAAGCTGCCAGAAATACTGGGGAAGATGTGCTTTCCTGACAAAAACCTGAAGGCTTTAGTGAAACACTTTGAAATGTTTCTGAGGTAATGTGACACGATGTACCACAGCAGTGTTTGCATTATTACATAGATCTAAGTGTCCTGGAATGAGAGAGGATTTTTAAAAGAAGATGTTCATTTGCTATAACTACAAGGATGTGATAAAATTAATATAAGATTTTAATAATAACAATTTGAATAAAGATTAATACTAGATTCTTGATTCTGTAATTAAAATTTAAGGAAACTCCCTACTTAAAGTTTTGATAAACACAATGCTGGGAAACTGAAATATAAAAATTTATTTGTTAGTATGTACAGAATGACAAGTCCAAGTTAAGAAGTGTATTTTATGAGGAAATGCAAACTGCATTGTTATTTTTGAGAGCATAATCTGAGAGTTTTGATGTTGCATTGATAATAGTAGGGGGAGAAGCTTGTGGTTTAGAACATGCTTTTAATTATGGTAGTTGGTTGTGGGTTTGGTGTTTTGTTTTTTTTTGTGTGTGGTTTTGTTTTGTTTTTAAATAAATGTCTGTCCTGATTGTGCTTTAAACAAAATGGTTTCTCTCTTATGCAATGCAGCACCTTGTAGAGGAACCCAAACTCTTTCTGACCATGGTAGCTCCACTGCTGGAGTCAGCATGGTCATACCTGCACCATGAACAGCTTTGTTTGTCAGGTACTCTAGTTAATATCTCTGCATGACATTGTAGCGGTAGTTAGATATCTAGTGTGGTACTGTATTGTGCAGCATTATTACAGTGGAGAATAAATTTGCCAAGGAAGACTTACAGGAGAAAGTGTTGTAGATGGTAAACATCTGGAACAAATATGGAACTCCTAACTTAATCTTGGTCAAAGACTGTTCAGTAGCCACATACTGAAAGGAACATAATGTGGCACTAACGTATTAAAAGTCCTGCAGTACAACATTCTTCTCTTAAAACATTTAATTTTTCAGTTTTGCTGATTCTTTGTGTCTGTTCTGTCAGACCCTTTATCAGTATTCAAAACATATTTAAGTTGAACAGGACAGCATTAGAGCTTATTGCTGGAAACCTGTTTTTGCTTGGACTGAGTATTTAGACTGCCTAACTGTGGAGCAGTTTTTATCAGACCTCTGCCTCTTCAGATTCTTCTGTGTTTTTCAGAGCAGGTTTCTACTCTTTAGCATCTTAAATACAGTTTCTTCAAGCCCATTTTATGGATGAAGCTGTGGTGGAGTTGGATAGAGGGAATGTGGAAACATGTCCCCCTTCCTCCACATAAGGAGGGAGGTGATTAAACTGAAAGTTCTAGTGTTAGCATCCGTATGTGCCTTATTTTTCCATCTGACCATTTCGTTGAGATGTGTAGTCATCTATAAACAGAAATAATAATAAAAAAGGGCAGAACTACTACATCAGCATTTTTAGGTCAGACAGAACAGCTTTTGAAGCAAATCTCCTTTAGTTCCCACTTACCATGCTGTGTTTTGCATTGCAGAGCGTTCTGAGTACACAAGCTGGATTCCTTTTGGAAAACACTTAACCAAAAGTGTGCTCCACTACTTGGGGGCATTCAGTCCTTGAGAGTAGACTACAACTAAACCAAAATGAGTCCTCCAAGGCAAGCATAGCATGGATATCACATATCTGGTACAACAAAGTATTTGAAGGCAGTGTGTTTATTCAAGTGCTTTCTAAGACAGTGTCGTTTAAGTTTCGCCGATGCTCTTCTCAAACTTTCTTTTCTATGCTGAAGTAATGATTTCTGTTTTGTCAGAACTGTTCACGTTGAGAACCTGCCTGAAAAAGCTTCCAAGTTACAGTCAGTGCTGTAGGAAGCATTTCATCTTCGGTAGCTATGGCATAAATAGTCTTCTTACTCTAGTTTCCTTACCAGATATCCTACTGTGTATTCAAATAAGTAACATAGAAACAAATGCAAATAGTGAGGTTGATTCCCCCCCCCATGTATTCATGGGGCTCTAGGACATCTTTCATTTAGGTATTTCTTTCTTTGTCCTGTATGTCACTGAAAGTGGTCAAACAGTTACACTTTCTAGAAATGTGTTCAGACTTGATGTTTATCACAGAAATACTGTATTATCTGTTTCTCATCACAAGAGAAAACTTGAGGCTGAGAAGACATCTGGTACTAGTTTTTCAGTGTTTGCATTTTGTTTTTTCCTTTTTGGCAGTAGAAAGATTAATGGATGTTTATTAAAAATATTTTTTATCAGTTCTGTTCTGGCTTACCTTTTGAAAGGTAAGAACTGTCCTACACGGTCTGTATGCATTAGATGATAGCAACCAGTTTACTTAAGGCTGCCTACTTTATTTTACTGAATTGATCTTAAGTGACAAGCTGAAATACTCTACTTTTATAGAATCATAGAATCATTAGGGTTGGAAGGGACCTTAAAGATCATCTAGTTCCAACCCCCCTGCCAATGACAGGGACACCTCCCACTAGAGCAGGTTGCTCAGAGCCCCATCCAGCCTGGTCTTAAAAATCTCCAAGGATGGGGCTT
>JAAGNO010018481.1:0-10275 GCA_033439905.1 Ceryle rudis
AGACTGAGGAAAAAAAAATCATTGAGAACCGCAGCCTTCTCTTCAGCTGTGGTCACTAGCTCCCTGTTCTTGTTCTTCGTGTGTGTGTGTGTGTGTATGTGTATGCTTTCTTTCACTTTCCTTTTTTCATTGATGTATCTGCAGAAGCCCTTCTTGTTATTTTTTGGGTCCCTTGCCAAGTTCAGTTCAAACCGTTCCTTGGCCTTCCTGACCTCATGCCTACACAACTGGGCAGCATCTCTGTATTCCTCCCAGGATACCTGTCCCTGTTTCCAGTGTCTGTGCAGCTTGCTCTTACTTTTTATCTTGTCCAGCAAGTCGTGACTCAGCCATGCTGGTCTCTTCCCTTTCTTGCTTGGTTTCTTACACTTATGGATTTAGAGCTCTTATATTCTGTGAAAAGTGTTTTTAAAGATCTGCCAGCTTTGCTCTGCTCCCTTTTCCCTGAGGATCATTTCCCAGGGTGTCCTGTTAATTAACTCCTTGAAGAGCTGAATTCATGTAGGCTTCTTGTTATTGTTAGGACAAAAAAGGATGAGATTGTTGTAATCAACATTAAAGATCATCTCAGCAGCTGAAAATCTGTGTGGTTGAAAGAAGCGGATAGGCATTTCATGTCAAGACTGCATTGTCCATTAGCAGCTATAAAGTCCTAAAAATTGTACTATCTTACTGAACTTTTTATGGGTGACAGGTTTTGCTGATACTGCATCTCTCTACTGTGAGCTGTTACATCAATACATAACAAAGTTGCCTTAGGTCAGCAGGGCTGCTGACGTTGCTGTACCACTGCAGTGTACCCTCGGTGGCATTTAGCCAGAACTTCTGTGTCAACTGAGGGCTTGTGTTCATGAACGCTTTGCTCCAGCAACAAAAGAACTGAATTATGCTGGTCTGGAGTGGAAAATGACAATTTCAGCTTGTAGAGGTGGTGTAGTGTAATTCAAGCTGCAAGTGGACCGAATTAATAACAATGCATATTTGCAACTTCAGAGTTTAAACACTTCATTAATGCTGGTCTTTAGCGCTTCTGAAATGATTTAGTACTAATTTTCCACCCTCTATTTTTTTAAATTTTTTTTTTACTTGAAAGACTGTCTCCTTCCTGTCTCATTGCAGGGTTTTTTTTTTTCTTTTCTTGAGCTTCTCTCTGTTTTTGTCTATGCAAGCAATTCTTGGATAACCTGCTTAGCATGCTTGATTACTTTCTTAATTTGTGATAGTAGAGGAGTTTGTCTATGTTTGAGATTAATGTCCTGTGGTGAAGGTCAGGATCAAATGATGTTGGGAAGGAGTAGTAGTTTAAGAATTTCCCTGTGATGGTTAGAGGAAGATTTTTAAAAAGAAGATTCATCGTGCTAATATCATGGGTAAAAGAAGTGAGAAAATAAATTTATATTGCAGAAGAAGGAAAATACAGAATTGCTATAGGTGGATCAAACTGAATGAGCAAGCTTTTTCCCAGCGCTAAATTTGAGTTATGCTGTGGGCTTTTGGTGGCAGAGCCACAGCTGGCAGGTTTACGGGTTGAATATACGAAAGATTGGAAACTCTTATTATCTAACTGATATGATATCAATTCACTATCTGACCCCTGTTCTTGTAGGTGGAAAAGGAGGTCAGCATTTGTTGTTGTTGCTTTTCTCAAAGGAACAGGAAAGAATTGTGCACTTAGTCCTACAGAGCTCTGCTGAGGCAAGAAAGGAGATACAGAGAGTTGAGCTGATAGACAGGAGGAAGTTGCAGTAGTGTAACCATTTCCGTCATTGTACAGAAACAGCAGAACCTGCAAGGCACTAATGAAGTCACGGGTCACATGGCAAAAATGTGCTTCTACCAGGACAGTTTAGTCCAGGTGGCTCTAAAAAAGGCTGTGTCAGGAAGGATATGTAATGATACAGTCTATTTCCATTAGCTGTGGGAGTTGACAGGTTCAACTTCACTGCAGTGTTAACTGGTGTGAGAGGTGTTCATAGTGTTCATAGCCTTCCTGCATGCTAAGGGGCAAACCTCTCATCCCAGTTTTCCATCCCTTTGAGAAACTTGCTTTTGAAGAGATCATATGCTTTTCAGATTTTTTTTTTTTTTTTTAATGGTCATCTGTAAATGCATAAGAATCTTAATTAACCCTGTGGTAGATGCGTTATTTTTATTATGCTGGTGTTACTAACAAAATACATTGCTGTGGTAGTGAGTGCCATCCATGAGTAAGAACTGTAGCATATGCCTTTTGTCAGCAGTGATGATAAATGGCCTCATGTGCAGAGTCCAGCTTTGAGAAACAGCCTAGGTTATCAGCTTCAATTACAGCTCATAAAATTGTTACGCTCTTACTGGAAAATTCTCATATGTAACATAAGTCTGTGATTTCATAGCTTTTTGCTTTTACCTATGCTGAGCCTGATCAATGAATCAGTTTCTAAAGTAAGGTATGCCATGTCTGTGATGGGGTTGCTAGAGCGTAACATTTACAGGGTAAAGGTGGTGACAGGTTTAGAAGCATTTTGGCTTATGCTTTCTTATTTTTACATGTCTCAATAGGTGTGAATGGATATTTGTGGGGACACAGATTCCTCTCTCTTTACGCTGTGTGCTTGGAAAGAGAAGGGTTTTCTGCAAAGTGTTACTCTGTGTAAAACACAGACCTGCCAAGCTATTCCAAGAGCATTAAAATGTAAGTGATGGCTCAATTAATGAAAATTGCTTTAAGTTCCTCTGGTCCAAGTCTGTTGTACTTAGAAAGGGTTCTTAAAGGATGGAATTTATACCAGGTAGTTCTTATTTAATAATCCTAGGATATAAATCAACCCTGAGGAACACAGCATATGCTAGCCCAGCAAGCTGTATTACAGCCAAAGTATTAGACTCATCTCAGAAACAGATCAAAACCTTAATCTTTCACAGTCTAAAGCTAGCAAATATTAAAAGCAGTGTTACTGTAACAAATTAACAAAATGCAGACAAGGATAGACCTGTATCTCTGGGAATAAGAGAGGCTTTTCTCTTTACTAAAATGAATGAAAACTAATGAACTGCACAAAATATGAGCTAAGGACAAGGGAAGAGCATTCGGCTTGGCAAATTGTGTTCCTGAGTTGGGGCTGTGGGTCCTGATAACTCTGGTTAATGATTCCCAAAGGCTGGGCAGAAAAGTGTTGTGGGGAGGGCTCACAGTTGAAAAGGCCCACAACTATTCTTTTGCTTCTCAAACTAAGTTGGTGTAGACATGCACAGATGGGCGAAGTAGACATGTCAGTGTGCGTGTCTGTACATAAGGGCCCTCGGTGAAACTGTAAGGTGTGAAAAGGGAGTTGTAGTCCTTAACAGCATTTGCTCTAAATACTTAGTGGGAGAGAAGTCACCCTATACTGTCTTAGTCTCATGTATAGTTTGCTCTAGAGGTCCCTTCCAACCCAGACATTTCTATGTTTCTATGTTTGAAAACTGTAGTTGTAAGTTGGATAAGCTAAAATGTGTTTGAAGAGCATAAACACCATCTAAAACCTGAGCTGGGGGTGAGCTGGAGAAGGATTTTTGTCTGCGGTTCCCTTCATGCATTGAGAGGTGGGATGCTGGGGTGCTGACTGGGGTGTGTACTGCATGCATCCTCTGCCCCAGCTGTCAGCCATGTGGGCTGGAGCTGAGTGAAGAATCAAGGCTCTCTGTGGCACTAGCATCCTGAAAGCTTCAGCTGACAGCTTGAAGCTCATTGCTGGACTAACTGGCACAAGAAAATTTATGAAGCTTTTTAGACTTAAAATGTGATCCTGTCAGCTACAGAAAAGTTGAAAGCAATGGAGACAGAGAGGATATTGATTGAGATGCAGGGGTGTAGAGTGCACCATTCAAGTGTCTGAAGTACGTAGCATGCACAACACAAGGCCTGCTTTCTGTGTGCTGCTCTCTTCTGCATATCTCTTCCAAATCCTGATGCTTTGGAAGAGTCCTTCTGCAACAGGGATGTTAAAGGGAGCACTTTATCATTACATTATCTATGAGCTGCAAGCTTAAAATTCAGTATTTTTATTTGAGGACATTAGTTTTCCTTTGGTTTCTGTTTTCATTTTCCAAATTTTCTGAGATTTTCAGAGCAGCAAAGAGCTTTCAAACAGGTGTGCACAGAAAGATGAGGTGTGCTGGTAGTATTGGGCACAGAGGTGCAGCTATGAAAGACATGCTACCATTTCTATCAGTTTCACTCGTGCAGGGCCTCCTTTCAAGCTGCCATATACTTAAAGAATAAACCATAAGGCAACCCTACCATCACGTATGGATCCATCTTCATCCAGATCTGGAGTTTCATGTACTGCATCATCCACTGTTAAAAGTATCATTCACCTGTTTAGAGAGTCCTAATTACTCTTATTTTTTTTTTTTGTTATGATCTAGTAGAACAATGTCTTGTACCATGGCAGGAAATTATAGTCTGTGTTATATCTTCTTAGAAGTACTGGATGACGCTGTCAGTCTGCACCTGGACTATGTGATGGATCCGATCTGTAACAGTACAAGACAAATGTAAATCTTGGTAATATAACTCTCAAATTAAGTGGGTTTATTTAATGAAACATTTTTATTTAAGATTCTAAGACATCTTTTTACTGTTGAACACCCTTTAATGAATACTCGGCAGTATACAGGTAGATTGGCTTCTCATAAATGTTTTTTTATTAAAGGATAACAAGCAGAGAAGAATGGTTTACTGATCTAATTTGTTGCTGTCTGGATTCTCCATAAAATAAACCAGAGCATTTCCCAAATTAGTATATTGGATTGCCGGGCATGTTACAGCAGTAAGTTGTTCACCAGTCAGCATGGACCATTCCACATGAGCCAGAGCAACTGTCAGTTCTGTAAGGAATGCTGTCTAGTAAATTTTCATAGGAGATACCTTGTTCACTTCATAAGAACTGCTGTTTAAATAATCAGCTGCTGCTTAAGTATTTCAGAACCAGCCTGGGGCTGGATGAATCATTCTAGCCATAACTGTGAAAATGCTATGTTTTGGGGACATACTCTCCAGAATGGACAAGATTGAGATTAGGCTGTTGGGCAAATGGCTATTTAAAAACAAGAAGGTAAAAATCCATATTATTGAATGAGCAAATGGTGGTCTGTACTGTGAAATATTAGCTGGAAAATTAACACCTCATAGTGGTATTTAGCAAGAGTAGGTACAGTAAGAGATGCAGGAATTAATATTTGAAGAAAGAAGTATACAGAATGGTCTGGAAAACATTGAATAATTAATTTATTAGCATGGAATATTGTTGATTGCTTATATATGTATTTTAAAAAAGCAAGTTGCGTTGAAAGTAATGGCAGAATAATATAGCCTAGAAAAGGAAATGTAAATGTGGCAAAAAAGGTCTCACTTCGGTTTTTAAGGGAATTATTCAGTATATTAAAAAGAAATGAACCGAACCATAGGTTAAAAAAAAATCCTTTTGCAACTTCAGCATAAAATGTGTTCTTCATAAAATGCACTTCCCTTGGGTTTAAGGTATCGCGAGTATCACAGTTTGTGATTGAAATGTTGCTTTGGAAAAGAGAATTGCAGTTGCATTGGCTTAATTTAAAGAGCAGACTCGATGTGTTCTGCTCAGAAGCATCTGAGATTTGTGTATCAAAATGATAGTAAAAGTCAAAAAGTACTGGTTCTTGTGATTTTTGGAGCATTTGCTAGTATGGACTGACTTTTTTGGCTCTGTTGGAGCATCGGCTATTTTTCTTGTTTCCTCTTGCAGAACTGCATCTAAAAATATGTAATTTCCTAATATTGATTTCCTTTAACCAGTTGTGCTAATATGTGTGAGAATGTTTTGACTGTGTTTGGAAGGGAGAAGACCTGCAGGATCAAGAACAAAAGCAAGGGGAGTTCATGGAATGCTCCTTGTCTACAGGATAAAAATGTACTCGAGTCCCTTCAGGGTAACATGTCTGGACCCTGCGCTTGTTTTCACTGCCAGCTAGCGAGCTACTAGGTTACTTTTTGGCTGTATTTTTTGTGTTTCTTTTCTACTTTCAAGGAGTTTGGGGATCTTTTAGGAAATGAGGAACAGCAAATGGGAGTAATCAGCATTGTTGTTGAGTTTGCTGATAGTGTCCATAGCAATGGCAGACCTTCTCACAGAGACTGTGTTGTTTCTTTTTCAGTGAAGATGACAGGCGATTTTTTCAAATGGCGCTAAATGTGCTTGGCTTCTGCCTGTTCCAACTCACATTGTTATCCTCCTGAAAAGCAGGTCTGTAAAATATATCTTTAAAAAACAAAGAAAAAAAAAATCGGATATACTGGGAACTACTCACCCCCATAATGCCTGAGGTGTTTGCTCAGTAGCACATGTGTGGGTCAGAGGTCTGAGGGAAACTCATGTTTATCCTGGAAGTTCTCAGAAGTGGCAACCAGCTGTTGCTGAGAGCAAGCACATTATTGTTGTGTTAGTTGAAGTTTCTGCATCCTTCTTTTCTCTTGTAAGGGAATTATAAAGCTTGGTTAGCCTTGCACTTTGACATTGGTGCTGCTGAAGCTGCATAGTGATTAAATCTTCTGTCTCTTAGTGATGTCTAGCCATGAAAAAAAAAAAATCATGGTTCATCTTTAGTTGTCCATATTTGTTTACTATGAAACAAAACTTTAAGTGAAAATTACATCATTTTCTTGGTCAAAGATGCTAAAATAAATTGGATTTTTTTTTTCTTTTTTATGTAGCCAACTCCTGTATCTGCTACTACAAATATGGCATAATTATGCAAATCCCTGTAAATTTTTCATCCACTCAACTTATTTCTCTGCTAGATAAATGTTTGATAATTATGTAGTGTGGCCCCAGCATATTGGTGAAGCAGTAGGTTTCTTCTCCCCAGTCAAGCTATATTCCTGCATATATAGTGCAAGAATGCTTTTGTTGTTGTCAGGTCAGATCCCGTCCTGGCAATAGCTGTAATACTGTTTGCACAACTTTCAGCCTAGAGGAAAGCAGGGTGTTAAAAGTACTTAAAACCAAAAAATTAATTCCAGGTTCTGCTCAAGTGAGAAAGTGGGGAGTGGTGAAAGATGAGGGGAAAAAAGTATGTGTGAGGGGAAGGCATGTCAAAAGTAAGCATGTGTGAGTGTGAAGGGGGAGCAGTATATAGCAGAGTGAATGCAGTGGGTTTCTTGGCATAGTCTCAGATATGTTATTTTGCAAACAGAAAAATCTCATTCTTAAGTTTTTCAAGCTGCTTGAAGTTCTCAGTTTGTACATTCCTACTCATGGTAAAATATAACTGCTTCTTCTTGCACGTGTATATATGGAGAAGTTTCTTGTGAATACATGATTTCTTCCTGTTGCCCTATTTGATCAGTATCTGCATGGAATATTAAAAAAAAAAAGGCTCCTTAAGTGTCCCAGCTGCACGGACATTTGTACAACTTGATTCTTCTATGAAAATACTTTGTTGGAGCAATGGACTTCCAAGTGATTTGCATGCCTGTGTTTGTAGTTAATTGAAGGAGTGGGGGAGACTGTGTGTCAGTACATGTACCCAGTGACACATCTGCTTTTGTCATTAAGTTCATGGCTTGAAGAAAAGCCTTACTCAAACTGTTGATCCTGTTGTAGGTGTTTAAACCAGATCTTTGATGGTTTGAAGACTGAAAATAATTTGAGCTATGCTTTTAGTGTGCAATTGACTTTCGATTGTTGAAGTGTGTTTGCTGGCTGTTTGTGTGCTCATCTTCTGAAACACTTACTAGTGACTATGTCCCAGGATGGTGTATGTCTTTTCCACACAGGTGGACTATTTCATCCCACTCTTGCAGGTACTACCTTTCTGTGGTGCCATGGGCTTATGTTGGCAGCTGGGAGGGCGCAGCTTAGCTCAGTGCCAGTGTTGGTCTGGTGTGGGTGGGCTTCCCACTGGAGCTCTGGTTGGTATGCTTTAGCTGAATAGGATGAATTACTTTTGTTCAGACTGTCAGTCTGCCAGAGGTGCATATTAACATTTCTGTGATTAGTGCATCTAGTGCAGGAGGCTTCTACCTGTCTTGTTTTCCTCCTGCAATTCAGAGCAAAGTGTTGGTAAGTCTGGAGTAGAAGGAGCAGAAGAAGCCTAGTAAATTGAATGCATAGATGAAGGAACTAGGGCTTGTCAGCTTGGGGAGCAGTTGCTCTTCAGATACGGCAGGGCTGTGTGCTTAGCTGCTGTAGCGTGTTATATTGCCCGCTGATTCTACTGTGAAACATCCATCCCTCTTACTGTACTTCTTTCATGCCTTTTAATGCTTTAATTGTGGTCATAAAAGAAACTGATGTACTTTGCTCAGTGAAGGAAATAGAGGAATGACATTTCAACCCAAATATTTGTTTTGCGCTGTGTTAAAACTCCTGCAGTTTGTTAAAAAAATGGCTTTTGGCATATTATGAACAGTATGTGCCTGTTACGGGTGTTACTCTAACAAGTAGCGCCTTCAAAGACTGACTGGGAGCACTGCACTTTCAGAATTAATTTTTTTTTAAGTTTTATTTTTTTAAAATTCTTTCTTTCAAAAAAAAGCAAAGTCTGAGCAGCTCTTCCTATGTTTTGATTACTTCCATGTTTGTTTTCTAAACACATACCTAGCAGATGATGTGAAACTCCTTTCATTTTTTATGAACTTCAAATGGAGATGGCATGTGTGGTGGGGATACAAAGACAAGCCCTGCTAGTGTGGAGAAGTTTACATTTGAATTCAGAGGTTTTCTGTGGCATGCATGGCCAGCAGCCCAGGTGCTGGAGACAAGCAGTTCCCCATTTCTGTCATGCACTTGCTTACTTGAGCCTGTAGAGTGAGCATGTCCACGAAACACCCATCACAGCACTAACTCTCCACTTTATGTAGCAGTGTCAGCAGCCATTTCTTTGCAGTTTTTTACAGTTTTGCTGCCAGAGCTGAGCAGTGCTGGGCGAGGCAGTGGGGCAGGGCCCCAGTGTGTGGGGGCTGATGGCATGCAAGTGAGATTCCAGTGTGGGGGCAGCGGGGACGGACAGCTCACTCTTTCTGTGCTTGCAGGTATCTGGGGACTGCTGGGTCACCCTTGCTTTGTTACAGCCTCCCTTGGTTCCTCATCCTACTGCACCGTGTTGCACTGTTGCTGCCTGCCATGGAGGGTAGTTGGGTTGTGCCCTACTGACTGTGGTGGGACTCATGTGGTTTCATTGAGCCTAATGCAGGCAAGGTGGCTGTGGGCCGGGGCAGGGCTGGAAGTGCTAGGGCCTTGGCTCCCAAGTTTGTCTCTGGAAATGGTGCGCTTGTCACTTGTTGAGTTAAACCCCATTTTGTTATAAGAGGATTTCATGCAGTAACAGGCACTTCTGTGTTAGAAAATCTGAGTGAAAATCCCATTTAACATTATTTCTTCCATAAGGTTCTCATGTATTAGACAGTTTTATACTTAATCTATGTTTTACAGTATTATTTAATGCTCAGGTCTGTTCCAGGCACAGGTGTTATTCCTTCTTTTAAATCTGAAAGAATGTATGGCTTATAAGAGAGAAATTAAAATTGTAAGTATTCCACAGGTTTCATTTGGTATTTGACAATACAAAAAATGTGAGGCATCTCCTGATTAAAACCGGCGAGTGGTGTCTGAAATGGAAAACTGTATTTTGAAATACGACTTTGGAGCAGACTGTGCTGTTCCTTGTAAGAAAAATGTGTTCTATCAAAGAAAATGAGATCTGCAAAACCTATTTCAAATCCATACAGGCTGGGCTTTGGACTGGGAGGGGAAATGGTTTATTTTTCTATGTGACTTTCAGGAAGTCAATAATAAGTGGCCTTTCCAGAACAACAGGTATCTTTGTAGTTCCAGTGTTGCTTTGTTAGCTTGTCCTAGTCCTTATGCTGCTTTTGGCTTTTTTTTCCCAGCCTCTCTCATAATCTGCTTCCTAAAAAAGGCTGAACGAATAAAAATCGCAATCCTTCGAGTGCCAGGCCTCCAGGCAGCAGAGATTAATGGTGTAGTTGGGCATGGCTTTGCACTGGTAGTTGGAAAATGTAACTGTGGAGTAGCAGATTTGGAGAATCATCAGTCACTTAAAATAGCTGTTAATAACAGACTGATAGTGATGATTATCTCTGTAAAAAGTGTCACAAACAAGTTCCCTGCTGACATAGTTACTGGCTGTATTTTGCTGGGAGAGTGTTGTGTTGTTTGTTTGGTTTTTTTTTTGTTTTGTTTGTTTGTTTGTTTTTTAATAGAAGTCCAGTCCCATGGTTCAGCTCCAGTTCCTCTTAGCAGGCCATGCATA
>JAAGNO010018481.1:10375-22486 GCA_033439905.1 Ceryle rudis
TTTGTTTGTTTGTTTGTTTTTTAATAGAAGTCCAGTCCCATGGTTCAGCTCCAGTTCCTCTTAGCAGGCCATGCATATGGAGGGATGATCTCTCTGCTAAGTAGTCTGTGGTGCTCCTGTCCTGTGACTTGTTTCTGTTGTGAGAAGCCAAATCCAGGGACAGAGCAGAGGTGATGCCACCTCACAGGTTCAAACACAGCTTCTGTCCCATTGACTGACTTTAGTTGAAACACTGTGGGGGTTAGGATGTTCCCGTCCTCCCCTTTTGTCAAGTTTAACATCTGTTGAGACCAAACCAGTGCAGAGGACTGAAAACACAGCTCCAAAGGAGAGCTGTGGGTGGTCACATTGAGATCAAGAGTCTCTGCTTGAAGGTTTTAAACATTTCATAGACAACTAGTTACTGTGACTGGTGATTTGGTAGTAAAACTTAATCTAAATAGAACTTAGTGGTGGTTACTCTAATTTATTCATTTTATTCAATCCAGTGAAAAACTCTTTGCAAGCAAGTATTGGGAGTATGAGAGGGAAAGGATGCAGGAGTCTTACCTGTCTAGTCAGGGATGGAAGAAGTTTCATAGTGTTTTAGCTTTATCACTTTCCAAATGTGCCCCCCTTGTGTGTATGGAGTCTTTCTGAAAACACAATGAAGTGCAAAGTCTACAGCAGCAGCATTGTTACCTGAGAATGGCAGCCTTAAATTGGACATTTGTGCTCAATGAAGGCTGCAAAATTGGAAATTACTTACACCACTGCCTATTTTATTCTGTCTATATGTGGAAATGGCTAATGGTTTGTTACCCGGGAAACACTTTCAGTCATTTCTGCTCCAGTCTGTTAAAGCTCAGAGCTGGCACTATTGATGCGTTGCTGTTACTTTTAAAGAAAGGATAGCAAAGACATGGTGCCTTGTTTGGGGTGGAAGGTACCATGGAAAAGGAAAGAATTTAAGGAATGAAGAAAGCTTTGGGAGATAGAGTATCTGAGCTCACTGCAGACTGTGGTATTTTTTTGTATTTGTTTAAATCAAAATGTAATTTACTCAGTGGAAGCCTCTTACTTTGATGAACAGGTTTTGCTTTCAGAAATGTTGAAGATACTCTCCCTCCTTTGACTTGATTTCTTTTGAATAAGTATTTATTCCAAAATAGAGCTGCAATGAATTGCTGGTAATTTTTCTTCTCTGAAGTATATTGTGAAAACTCTAAGTTGTTCTTAGACAGTTCCAGGCTGTAAGTGAGGAAAAGAATTTCACTGCAGGGCAAGGGAATATTTCCAGGAGCTTGGAGGTTTTTTTGATTTCTTTTTATATGGTTTTCTCATCTTAACTGCATCTTTCCTTTTGGAAGGGACCAGGGTAGTTTCATGAGCAATACTGGAAGGAATTCAGCTAGCTGTGAGCAGAAACTACTCACAGTTCTCACTTTGTTACCATTAGCTGAGAAAGAGACACAGCAACCTACTAACTTCTCAAAATTTACCAAAAAATGCTGGGAGGGTTTTAAAATCTGCACCCTACTGTGTAATATTCTGTAAAATTGGAAAACTATTTCTGGTGTATTTTTGCTTTGGATTTTAATACTTTTTTTGGCTACCTTTGATTAAAATAAGTTACAGCCTTTCTTCTTGATGTTCACCTGCCTGTTCTTGCTCAGTACCGATTAACAGCAGTCAACAAACTGAGGCCTGGTGCCTGACTGACTGTGGGCAGTGAGTTCCTACCTCTTTTCACTTGTTGGCAATGTGTGGGTTTATAAAGCATGTTTTCTATGTGCTGTTATCCAAAGGTCTAGTCCAGATGTAGATCAAGTCAGTAAGATGTCTCGATGCTTTTCCTGAGGCTTGAGTAGTGTACAGTGTAACTGATGGAGTTTTTCTTGCCTCAGCTGTTCTGTTCAGGTGTAATGTAATATTGCAATGAGATGGAGTGTGCCCCAGGAAAACGTGGGGGGATGTGGTGCTGCACTGGTCCCTCCCTCTCTCCTGTCTGTCCCTGTTGCACATTGTGGCTGCACCTTGCACATAGAGCTGCAGCTCGGGTCACTGGCATCTGTGCAATACGGGCATCATCCACCAGAGCCAAAACTGTGTCTCAGTGAGGTCAGTTAGTTAAACTGGTATTACATCCCAATCCTGCAGCTCTAATCCTGTAGGATTATCTCAAGTTTGGCCATTGGAGTTGTAAGGGAGTAAATTTGTCCCTTGAGGCCAGCATATGATCATAATTGGCAGTGGAATGTCAGTCATTATCATATATCTCCCAGAAGTAATTAAGAGAAACCAATAATCACTCGAATTCTAACCAACAGAGAAACAGGACTGATTTATTTGGTTTGAAGTTAGACTCCTCCTTTGAAATTGGAAGGTGAATATTTTAATTATGGAGTATAACTGGAGCTAAAGAGCATTGCAGTTTTGTGCCAGGGTATAAGCGAAATTCTGATATCCCCCCCCCCCAAACGTTGTGACTTGATAGACACTTCTTTTAATCTATAGAAATGTAATGTAATGAGCTATTAATAGAAGTTAACTGAACACCTGTGCAGTCAGATCAGCTTGGGGAAAAATGTAATCAGTTTATCGTGTATATTTAAGCAAGATGAAGGGAGAAAATCAGGATTTAAGTAGTATGAAGCATTTGATTCTTTAGTTTACATGAGGAATATTACTATTATTATTTTTTTTATGTCTTGAGTTTTAGCTCATTGTAAACATTAGATACTAAGACATCATACAAAGCTAAAGCTCCAACAGGAACTGATGCTCAGAGATATTTAAGCATACTGTATGTCTGAGCTTCTGTTTCCTGCATAGTGATAAGGCAAACCTGCCATGGGATAGACAATCAGTAAAATGTCCGCATGTTGGAGTCTATGGGGTTTTCGTCTCTGACTTTGCAGTCTTGACATTGGGGCATTATTTTGGTATCTAAATACAGGTTCTGGAGCTTGACTTTGGGCATTCAGACCTGAATTGGAAGTAATGATTGTAGCCCTTGTACACCTCCAGGGAAAAGTCTCCATGAATAAAATGAACCATACTGTGATCATGGGTGGAGAGAATTGAAGAACTGTTTTTGGTCAGTCTTTGCTTGCAGAGGAAGTTCTTTGGTTTTAATCTCAGTGTTTCATCTGGCAATGTAAGGAGATAGTGAGAGCTAGGAGAGTGCTTCGTCGCACCCCTTTACCTCTTTCCTTTTGCAGAAAGAGGGTTTGCAAGGCCCCTAGGCTTGAGAAAGCTAAAATGGAACATGCATAGCTGCAGAAAAACCTAACCTGTTTTTGGCATAATGAGCTCAAACTTGATTAAAATTCTTCTATTAAAACACAGCTGAATAAGTAGCCATACAGTAATGACTGGAATGTGTCCTCGATCTGGAAGGGCTCTGTGGAGCACGTAGCACAGCTCAGTGTACAGGCTGATTCATGTGGACTGCAGCAGTCATGCTGAAATTCACACTGGTGCATGGTCCCTGTCATACTTCCTTACTTTTGTGTGCAGTTGTGTTCTTAAATGAAGTAGTTTGGCTTCTGTAATAGAATTCTGCTTTTTGAAATGTACCTCTTGAACAGCAGGCCAGGTGAGCCACAGCTCTCTTGATCACAAGTCACAATGTGCTTGGCAAGGGATTTTTTTTATGTTTTGTTTCATGTACTCAGCCAAAGATTAGATGCACGTGACTTTCTTTCTTACATTGATAATAATATTGGTAATCCTCATAACGTTTATAACCAAGAGAGTAACCTGTCTTGCAGAACCTGGAAACACAGGTTTAGTCTGCTGCAGTCTTTGGGCAGATAAATAGTGAAGAAGTATGGAGGAGTTATGCCTCTTTTTAATGGGTCTTTGTCTGCTACTTGAAAATACATTTTGGGATTTACCATAGTATCTACCTGAGTTGATCTGATGCTGTGCATGCACCCGCTTATAGCGTGTGCTACTGTTGAACTGTGTTGTGAATAAGGATGAGAGGTGAGGTATATAACAGGACTCATGTTTTTTGTGTTTGATGAGCCCTGAAGACTAGTGACAGGATTTCTGACAAACATTCTTTGAAGTCTGGAGGGTTTAAAATGTCTGCTTTGAAAGACTGTTTACAGTGGAAAGCAACCTAGGCATAATTAGAGGAAAATAACATATGCAAGATTTGGACAGGGGATGTGGGTACTGGTAAGAACCTAAGGTCACCTGTTCCCTTTGGATTGATACTTTTTATTTTATTTTTTTTCTTAAGAAGGCTGAACAATCACATTTTTCATTTATTGCATCTTAACAGGTGTCTGTTTGAGATGACATTGAAAGTTTGAGGCATCTCATGTCAGATGGCACATCTTTCCACTTTATCTTACTGGCTGTGCTGTTTATTCCCTGGTGCCTTAGTAGGTCTTTCTTCTGGCTGAATTGTCATCAAGATCATGATTACATAGTGATGTGCTATAAAAGGTTATAATTTAATGAGGGTAGACAAAGGTAGACATCATGAAATTTTCTGTAAACTAGGAAATCAGTGTTTCTGCTTCCTTAAATTTCTGGTTATTAATATTAAAAAAAATTGGAAAAAATCTCATCTGTCTTTCCCAGGGGGATAACAGAACTGAGGAGAGAATGTATCTATCTGTTCCTACGTCAGGAATAGCTCCAAAGCTGATGCTTTGCAAAAGAATTACTCTAACAGATTGCAGTTAAATGCACTGTTGCCACAATTAGAAAATGAAGTTCTTAATGGCCTTTCTAAATGTGTGGTTGTTTAGATTACAAACTCTTGTGATGACTGCTATATTTCTGAAAACATCTTTGGAAAAGATGCTAGGCATATGTAGGGGGAAAAGGAAGGAAACATTTTAAACTAAAACCCACCCACACTGTGTGTCCTGGTTTTATATCTGTATCACTCAAAAGGAAATACTGTATCTGAGGGTTTCACCATTCAGGGGGCTACCTTCATGAGGACAGATTATGGATTGTGGGAGAATTTATTTCTATAAAAGTGGTGAAAACATGACTTTCACAATACAGATTTAATTTTCTCTTTTAAAAAAAAGTGTTTTCTCATAATACATATATTTCATTTTGTCTCACAACTTTAGTGACATTGAATAAGCATTCTTTTAATAAAAAATACGTATTGATCTTAATTGATCCAATCTTAACTGTTGGGTATGAATAAAGGGGACTCCTGTTTTTAGTAAGAACATTCTGAGGGACAGTCATGTGCTTTGTCCCACTGCTGCTCTAAAGCACGCAGAAAAGCTTTCCTCTTGAGCAAAACTACAGCTGAAGCCATAAGGATGGTTTGAGCCTTGTGGATCCAGCTATACTCCCAGCTTCGACCTCTTCACTCTGTAATGTCAGGGGTCTCTGAAATATTTTGTACGAGGGTCAGGAAAACATGGAGTCTGGTTCAGCATCCAGCCAACCATCCATTGTATTCGCTGTGTTGCACCTATCCACACCCTGTTCTCTTATCCTCATTTTTTTCAGTTGAGCATTGTTTCTTGTTTCTTCCACAAGCTACTGCATACTGGTTGTTACTAGTTTTAGTCAGTCCTTTGAGAGGTGGCTGTGCTCTGTGTGTGTGTGTGTGTGTGTGTGACACTTCAAAGAAACATGGACAACGTTAAGAATACTTTTGGCTGGTGATTTTGTGACAATGCTTGTGGGGGCACAGTTCATACAGGAAAAAAATTAGCTTTATTCAGTTTTTAAAATAAGAACCCTTACATTTGGTTACCAGGACAGTGTTTAAGGAGACATTGTTAGAGTGCCCTTTTTATAGGAAAAATAATTCCTTTGTGTTCTTGATGAGAGATTTGATGGAGAAAAACACTTTCAGCTTCAAAATGGAGTATCTGTCCAGAGGAGTGGAGAAGGGGAGTGCATCACTGCACAGAGCCTGCAATAGTTCAGTGTACACTTGCTTGGGCCAGGAGGGATTTTGCATTGCCTCATGGGTTGGAGATACTAAGGTGCTCATAAATTCAGCCAAACAGTGGTACAGGACTGGTGTAAAACTAGAAGACAGCCTGAAAGCACTGAGGATGTTTTTTGCAAAACTGCCAGATGCCTACTTTTTTTCATTTTTTACCTTAGTGAACATTGCAAGAATAATAGCAGTAACACTACATTTATTGCTTTTCAGGTCAAGTAATTGCAGAGCTATACCCCACCCACCCTTTTTAAATTATTATTACTTTTTTAAGGAACAGTGCTTCAGTGTACCTTTCCATATTCATGTTTTTATCTTTGTACCTCAAACCTCTAGCAACATGGTGAAAATTGTTGCCGCCCTCTTTTCTAATATTCCTTCTGTAGATTCCTTGATTTTTTTTCTGTTTCCCTGCAGGTTGCTGGTTGGAGCTCCTCGGGAAAAGGCCTTTCCATCCCAACAAGCAAACAGAACAGGAGGGTTGTACAGCTGTGACATCGCATCTCCAAATACACGCTGCACACGTGTCGTATTTGATGAGGAGAGTAAGTTCTTCAGCATTTATGTTTTTTGATTGTAATAGTTGTGTGATTTTTCTTATTTGATGTAGTCCTTTCCAGAGGCAAGTATCAGACAGTTGCTTTTATGGATTTATACATAATTTTCTTTTGCATCAGAATAAATTGTAGCTTAATTGCTAATTTAGCATGGGATGCTTAAATCTTAGTAGCTTTGGTTGTTCTCATTCTTTCATGAATTGATGTGGCGTGAAGTAATGTGCTAGAAGTGTATAAGAAAATGGATATTGTCAGTGATAAAATGTGCAGACACTGCCACCTGCAGACTGTCTCATGTACTGTGTAAGTGCCTGTCCTGACAGGGAAAGTAGTCAACTGATAATGTTTGAAGCTGTATTATGATACTCTGCAGCTGACCCGAAGAAGGAGAGTAAAGAAGACCAATGGATGGGTGTAACTGTCCAAAGTCAGGGGCCAGGAGGAAACGTGGTGGTAAGTCTAAAGGGCTAACCTATTAAAACATTTTGGGTCTACAGTAAATGTTCTGATGGGTCTGTGTTTCTATGCAGCTTTCTGAAAGGTAACTTCCCTATGTTTTCTTGTAAGGGTGGACTTAAATGTCTCCCTAGCAAAGTAAGACACTTGAGATTGTAAAAGCTTTAAATTATCTTTCTAACTGTGAGTTAGCCTTTCTTTATAACCTTTGTAACAATTTAGGATGGACACTTCATTTTCAGGATGTCCACTTTTTTTTGGTGATAAACTTTTTATTTCTTTTAAAATATGGCTACATATTTTAAAATTCTTTTAAAACTGGCTACAGAAACAGGGAAAAATAGTATTATAAGATTGTAAAAGTAGGAGCTATTATCAGACTGTTTTCCAAGGTGGTCAGCCTCACTTGAACTTTCATCAGGAACTTCGGCCGAGTTGCTCCTATGAATTAATGTGGCCACTGCAGTAAGACTACGAGCTATTCTTTATTTTATACAACGCAGAGGGGAAAAACCTTTCTGGAGTTACCAGATAATATTACTTTTTTAGACCTTGCTCAGTTAAATAAACCTCTCACAGTGCTGCAGGACACCAGCTACATCATAAAAGGGGTGTGCAGTGAAACTTACCCATCTAATTATATTTTTGCAGGTAAGGCAGGTGACTTCAGGGTATGGGTCTGGATTATGGGCAGTAATAACTTGCTTCAGTCTGTCTCAGAACCCAAAGCGGGGAAGAGCAGATGAAGAGAGTCCTGCTTATTGAATAATTAATCATCACTAATGCTGTCTGGTCTTTTCTGAGAAGGAATTTTTATTTGTAAGCGATAAGTTGGAAATGTACTTATTGGATGAGGTGTGGGCAGTCTGAATGTCACTGTGCAGCAGAGCAACAACACAGTGCTTGAAGTGTGGAGCAGCTGGGTTTTTGCTTAATGTTTTAAGCCTTGATAGGAACCGCAGATGTACAGGAAGCATCACTTACTATTTCTTCTGTCCTGCAGACATGTGCACATCGCTATGAGAAAAGGCAGTATGTAAACACAGTGCAGGAAACCCGGGATATCATTGGAAGGTGCTATGTGCTGAGCCAGGATCTCACTATTAAGGATGATATGGATAATGGAGTATGGAGTTTTTGTGATGGTCGTTTAAGAGGCCATGAGAAGTTTGGTTCCTGTCAGCAAGGTGTTGCTGCTACTTTTACTAGAGACTATCACTACATTGTCTTTGGTGCCCCAGGCACTTACAATTGGAAAGGTATGACCTGGTTCCTTCCTGCCTACACTTCCTGTCTCCTCTGAGATTGCTCACAAGGGTTGCATCCTAAGTCTTAATTTTTTTTTTTTTTTTTTTTTTGAGTGGGAAGGGGGTAATAGGATTACAAGAATTTTACCCTTTTCACAGAATCCTATGCTTCTGTATCAAAA
The DNA here is from genome assembly GCA_033439905.1 of Ceryle rudis. Taxonomy (NCBI): domain Eukaryota; kingdom Metazoa; phylum Chordata; class Aves; order Coraciiformes; family Cerylidae; genus Ceryle; species Ceryle rudis. The sequence goes on from JAAGNO010018481.1 coordinate 18,744, forward strand.
GTTTTTACTGAAGTTCCTTTTAATATCTTTGAGGGATTATTTAAGAGTTATTATTTTCCCCCTTATTAATCTTCTGGAGAGATGGATAGTTGCTTTGAGGCTTCCATACTGGAACAAATTACTAAATTATTTTAAAGTTACTTGACCAACCTTTTTTCCCCGTATTTGAGCAAATGTTGGATAGCTACACTGAGATCTTTGGTTTATACTGCAGCATTTTCCACTTAATTCTTTGTGAAGTCTGGGGAAAGTAGTACTTCCCAAATGAAATACTTAAGGATTGCAGGAAGATAACAGAGCAATACTACATATATTCCTATCTAAATCCATGGACTTCTGTGTAAAATTCCATGGCTAATCTGTCTGAGAGCCAATTACTCTATATCATCTAGGAGATACTCCAAAACTTAAGGGAAAACCCCCGAAGATAGTATGTCTTAGTTTGTATCAAGAAGCATCTGAATGGCCAGCGTGCTCTCTGATTTTTGCTGTTGCACTTCATTACACCAAGGGCTGTAAATACTCTCTCTTTAGAACATCTGATCCTTGAACCATTACTTTTTTCCCCTTGTACACCTGTGCCTGCTACGTGAACCGTGCAAAATCTTTGAGTTAGGCTTTGGCACAAGGTGTACTTTAGGGAAAACTTAATCTTCCATATATCTGTCAACAAAATCTGACCAAGCTGAAGCAGCATATTGAGTTCAGACGCTGTTTTACTTTAATTGCAGAGAAGTGCTATGACAGTACATCACTCAATGAGTACTCTTCTGTACCACAGAAAAACATGTTTGTGCTTGCCAAAATGTTAAATATGCCTGTTGACGAAAGGGAAAAATGCATTTTATCAAACAATAGCTCTTTTCCTTTAAATAACGTTTTCTAAATATATCACTGGTGTTTGTCATGGCTGAACAGTAATTTTATTTTATTTTTTTTTTTGGAATTACTCCTTTTAAGAGAGGCATTATGAGGTTAAGAACTGTGGGATGAGGGTGGTTCCTGACCAAGTTGGTCCCATGTTTTTGTTGAGAATTTTCTTAGTATCCTGTGTTTTCAGGATCATTGCATGGCCTCCCTGTAGAGCACTGTGAGACTCTGGCACACAGATAGAAATTCATTGCCATTTGAAACTGTTTTCGCCAAGTGCACTGTTCTGTGTTTGTCCCATTTAAGCAGCCATCACAGTCACGTTCATCATAGTTAATCGTAGTTGGGAAACATCTGTTATTTTTCTCCCTTACCATTCATTTGCTTTTATTTTATCATTTCATTTCTTCAGGGGTGGTTCGTGCAGAGCAAAAGAATCAGACATTTTATGATCTGGGTATCTTTGATGATGGGCCTTACGAAGTTGGTGATGAGAGCCTCCAAGATCAGAATCTAGTTCCTGTTCCAGCTAACAGTTACTTAGGTAGGATTAAGTACATACGGTAAATCTCTTTAGGTGCCTTACGCATTTGTGATCCCAGCCTGGTGCAATGGTATGAAATGGAAACAGAAAATCCTTCATTTGTGGACCCTGTAGCATATTAATAATTTTGAATAATTTGCATCTCCCTCCATGTTTATGGGCCAGTTTTATGATACACTGCTGAGGTACTTAAAGAGCTGCTAATGTAATGAGATTTAAGAGCAATGAAAAGCACCTGCAGATTCTCAGGGAGTGATTATAATCACTCTACAGTGTGTGGATCTTAGTCACAAGGTCTCTGCCATGCAGTTTTGGAAGTTTTATCAAAATTTGAGCTTCTGGATGCAACTTCTACGACTGCAGTTTTTCACTCCTGGTAGGTGAGTGCAACTTTGTATTCTTCAAGTTTCTAAAACTCCAGTGGCCTTTTTACAGGCCTTTAAAATACCATAATATGACTAGTGCTTGTATTTTAAGTGTGTGTGTTTCAAGAGGTGAGTTTCTTTCACTTTGTGCACATACTTCTTTTGTATGTTGTTGGGTCGATGGATGCTGCTGCCACCGGCGAGATACATTGGTGCAGAGAAAAGGCTATGTTGCATTTTTGGAAAGGCCTCAAGTGTAAATAACCTTTCTGTTTTAGTGCAGCAGCTGTCTGTGGTGTATGTTGATCCACTGCTTTTGGCATATGCAACAAATACAGTTAACTCAAAACTGTAATTTCTGTATGAGTAGTGGAAAGCTGAACAGATGGGAGAGTTGTTGCTAATATAAAAAGTAAAAGCAAGTCAGGGAAAGAGCCAACTTGAGAGTTAAATATGCTAGAAGAAATAAAAGATAGTTTTCCGTTAAATATCAGCAGTAATTACTGGGTGTGAAAGACCAAACCAAACCCTCTTCTGGTGAAATAGGTGGGGTGAGAAGTGCTGTGGAGCAATACCGACTTTTTGCAGTTTCATAACAAATGTAAATGCTGCCTTCGGTTTGTCACAATCAGTCCCGCTTCCAGACAAGCCTGCTGTTGACTGGTGTTGCTATTCATTCCCTCTGTGTAGACAGTAAATAACCATGGTTATAGCTGCTTTGCTTAACTACTATTTTTTTCTCTTCAATCTTTCACTCCTGTTTACAGGTCTTCTGTTTTTGACAGCTGTATCTGATACCCATCCAGATCAGTTTATATACAAAACATTGCCTCCCGGCAATGTGGACAAATCGGTGGATGTAATGATGAATAGCTACTTAGGTTTGTGACCACTTGAGGTGGCAGCATCTGGTCAGGCATAATTTCCAAACCTTTGACATGATCCTCTCCCCTCCACCCCCCCTCATCTCAAATACATTGCAAGTAAAAGCATGTAAAAACAGGGATTCGTATGAAAAGGAGCTTGCAAAATAATGTGGCTTCAGAAAAGCATCGATTTGTCATGCAGTTCTCTAAACCCTCGCATCCTTCCCCCAGATGGGACCTGCTCAATTTTTCTGAAATGGTCTAATTGTGAATTGCTGTAATTGAGAATTTTCATAGTAGTGGTGAAGTGTTTCAGAAGGGGTGTTTCTGTTTGCTGGCTGGTATCTTTCTTCATTGCAATGTGCTCAGTTTTCTCCTTTGGCCTTTACTGGCTCTGCTGGCATATGTAATATATTCTTTTAACTCAGTTTTACATATGTTTTTAAATGTATTGACTTTTTACATAAGACTAAATTGATTTGAACGTGTCCTTTAGGGCTGCATGAAATCAAAATTGCCAATTTCACCATTACTGTGTGCGGGGATTCTCAAATACTGTGTATGTCATTCATGTAAAATACACTGCCTGTGCGGCACGTTCTGCATGCTTGTGGTAGAATGGTAAGGACTTGTACTTAGGAAGTTTTACACTAATTTTGCCAGAGGTGAAATACTCAAGCTATATTCAAGTGGTAAGGTGCTGTCATGTTTAAAAATAACCTTGTATTTGGTGTCTGTGAAAAGTACAACTGAGTGAGCAATGAAATAATAGAGGTTTTTTGGGAACTACTGACTTGTAATATATAGAGGAGTGTAGACACGTAAATGGGTATCCACCAGTCCAAACAGAAATGGAGAATTCTCAGTATATCGTACTCTGTTTTAGACAAAGCTTTTATCAATATACCACTTTAATATAGTTGGGGAATTTAATTTTCCTATCAATTTTCCTATACTAGTGGTTAGTTTGTTTATGTTTTATTTCTTTCTCTGTTAAAAGGTTTCTCTTTGGACTCTGGTAAAGGAATTGTCTCCCAAGATGAGATGACTTTCGTGTCTGGTGCCCCAAGAGCAAACCACAGTGGAGCAGTTGTTTTA